>CAWYPN010000452.1:0-23756 GCA_963966035.1 Acleris laterana
GAGACAGATAAAAAAGTTATGTTCCGAACAAAATTTGGATGTATAAGACTTGTGCCCACATTTTATTAAGGCTGTTTTCACTTTTTTTAAAGTTAGATACTAGATAGTAATGAAATTCGTATGCAACATTGCGTGCTTGTGTAGCGAGCACGCAATGTTTTTTTTTTTTAATTTGAGATCTATCAGTAAACTATGTACTTCGCATCCCAACCCAATATATAGATAGTAATGTCAACTTTTCCTGTCATTTTTGAGAAAAATATTTTCTTAGTTCTCCTCTAGAGTACCCAAGGAATACTCCCCCCAATTTTCATGTCCCTAGATCCAGCGGTTTAGACCGCGTTATCTGGCAGTCAATCACTCAGTCACAGTTTCTCAAAAGTTTGACCACTGTGAGGGACATCTCCCATTTCCTGAACTCTGAGATCCATAGAAGCGTGAAGTCTAAAAATATGTCAGAAATTTGGATTTTCTATGACTGTCTTGTATGTCTCACTTAAGACGCTTTGTCAACTCCGAAGACTAAGAAGCCTCTATAGTAGTCCTTCTACCTTCGCGGAAAATTGAAGGGTAAAATGATAATAGCCAGCGATGCTGATGTACCTACATTTGATGGAGACTGCACACGAAAATTACTTTTCATCACACTTGCTCGTAAATAGTGTCCTAACATGCTAGAAAAATCGAGCGTAAATCCAAAATAATACCCGTGGGCCTTTTTTTTACCATTACGTTACTTAAGTGCGTAATAGCTTTTTTTTTTAATATTATACGTGGACTCAAACTATCACAATACGTCAGGACCCCAATTCTTGTGCCATTCGATATGAAGTTTCATTCGAGATGAAATGTCAGTTGAATACTATTTCCTAACAATCTCGCATAATAAACTATTGATCTCATATGTCACTAGAATCGGACTCCGAACACGTTTGACATTATCTGTGGTAAGCCACAGACAATGATGTAGTCTGCCGCTAATAAGTTAAAAATATGATCTTTTGTCTGATTTTATTTAATTTCCTCGCAATTGTGATGAAAAACATTGTATGTTACACGGGTGGTAAAGGAAATACAAAGCTCGAGTCATTAAAGCCCTCAGCCTACGGCTTCGGGCTTCTAACAGACTCTCGTTTGTAATTCTTTCTTTACCACCCTTAATACACAATGTACTATACTCATCTCTTGCCACTAACCAACAAACCTTTACCATAACAGCACCCTTATTAAAACAAAAATATAGTAACAAAAACCAATCTATCCCTTTCAGGATTTTCGAGGAGACCCAATAGCTCCCATACCATTCGGTGGCATCTACTTGCCTCTCGAGTTGGAACCAGAGTTGTGTAGCAAGGCGCCTATCCTGCTCGCGTACGACGCGGGACACTTCTCCGCGCTGGTGCCGTGTGAACCCCTACCGACTGATGGGGCCCGAGTGCCTTTGGAGGATCAGGCTGGAAACCCTATGCCTATCAGGTGAATTTTGTGGCAGGAAGACAGTTCCTGCGTAAACACGTACTATGTAACCATAGTGTAAATTGAAAGGTAGTTCATCTCGTAGGAGTTTCTGATACCTATTGCCGCTCGGGCGCTAGGGTGCGTCGATGCGCAACGCTCGATACTTAACGCGAACGCAACCTAACGCGACGACGGCATGCCCTGTCTAAATAGACAGCGTGACTTGTTTAGTTTGTTTGTTCTGGCTTGCGGTGCATACGGTCTAGGCACGCACACACGCATGCAAGGGGCTATTCCCAGTAGTCCGCACCCCGTAGTTCGCACTGCGAATAAAAATTCCCACTAGTCCGCACCTCCGGCAAGTGGTGCGAACTACTATGCCCAGTAGTTCGCACTGCGGACAAATGGGAAAATCAAGATCCCAGTAGTTCGCACTGTTTAATTCAACATAACTGTGTTCAATTTCATATGGTATCATAGGAGCAGGAATATAATAAACTGACAATTTAATATTAGACTGACAATTTAAAAAAAAACATTAATTTTACGAAAAATTTAACACTTTTTTAAATTGTCAGTCTAATTTTAAATAAATGTGTTAAATTAAAATTACTTTTTTTTATATTCCTGCTCCTATAATACCATATGAAATTGAACACAGTTATGTCGAATTAAACAGTGCGAACTACTGGGATTTTGATTTTCCCATTTGTCCGCAAAAAATTCCCAGTAGTTCGCAGTCCGAACTACGGGGTGCGGACTACTGGGAATAGCCCCATGCAAGCCACAGTGTAAACCTTGTTTGAAAATGAACTACGATGTGCTTTAACAGGCAAAAAATTTAATAATTCTCTAGCTATCCAGATCAAAGGTAAAAGAGGGAGATTACTAGATTTTTAACCATTGATTTAGTATATACAAGATACACAATCCCGCACAAAACTTTATTATAAACTGTCCCAAATGACATTGATAGCTGCATTCAGATACATGCTAACATCGCTATTTTTTACCTTAAACATTCATGCAAAAAAAAACTCAATATACTAGCAGTCAAGTGTCAAATTTGCAAACTAATGTTTTAAAATATTTAAAACTCTTTAGTGAAATCGCCATTATCATACTATTTATGACAAAAGTGGACATCGAATGAATGGAGACGAATTTCTCTATTTATATTGTATTAGTTTTAACGAAATTACAAATTACACAAAAAAACTTTTGACATGTTTTATAAATGCTGTCATTGTATTACACAACTTAAGCTATATATATACAATAATAATAATGAATAAATTAATGTAAAGCAAGGTTTAAAAACCCGTCCCGTCGATTGTTTTTATTCAAATTTTAACGTTTAGGTATCCTTTGTCACCCGGAATGGTGAAATGATTCTAACAATACCACACACATATAAATTGACTCAGGTGTTCAAAGTTATGTTGGAATAAAGAATTATACATACATACATAAATGAACCATTAAAACATTACACTTTACTCCAGACAAGACAAGATCTTATCCTATCATAACCAACCTAGCCTAACCGGTTACGTATCATAATATGTACATAAAGTTCAAAATACATAATGGGTCATAATTCATAATGGTCATAATATATAATGGTTTTTTTTGAAACCCTGAACTTTTCAAGATTGTTATACAACAAACCTAACCTAACCTAATGGGTTCTATACAATGGGCTTTTAAAAATATTGAAAAGTTTACTTATTATGACCATTATGTAATATGACCCATTATGTATTTTGAACTTTATATATAGGTATTATGATGCGATCCCAACCTAACCTAATTTCCTTGAAATAAGTTTAATTTATTATATAATTGTCTTTTAGACCTACATTTACTTAAGATACTTTCTTTTTTTGCAATGTAATGCAAACGGTCGGTTAAATATCGATCGGTAATAGATTTAATCAACAGAATTCTATGACTATTATTTATTTATTATTAGATTTAGTCAGCCTTTATTTGTGGTATATACGTCTGTGGTACGAAAATGGGTCAAGCACACAACAGACGACTTATTTGCCTTGAATAGTTGATCACCCCTATCTCGTGCTAATATTGCGACCCATTATGCACGTCGTAGAGGATTTCGTGGAAAGGTTAAATTTAAAAATAAAAAATATTAAAATTTAAAAAAGTAATATCTACTCCATAATAATTTTGTTCCTTGGTAAGTCATAATTTGTGTGCACAAAATAAATTCCTAAAAATCATGAAAACATTATAATTTTAGCTAGAAACGTTTATAAATAAATAGAACTTACGTAAAATAAGACATTCCATCCTTATTATTAGTTTTTTTGTTATTATTTTTGCAGTTTTTCATCACACATTTTGTCATGATTGACAACTGCCACTGTCTGTGGTCGGAACAAGACTAATAGCAAAACTACTGCCCAAGTCGATTCGGCAGTAGTTTTGACTTGCCATTTTTTCGTGCTGATTGTGTATCTAGTATAATACTAAATCAATGTTTTTAACACACAAAAGCTCAAAGTGTTTTCAAACTTCTTGGACCATATGCATGCAAGGTGTACGTCTTGATAGAAGACTAACTTTGCTATAGATAGCCGCACCGTTTTAAAATGCTCGATTTGACACCTGTCAACTCAATACAAAATATGTGTTTGAAGCATGTTTGAAGTTACATTTTATACTGCGTTCTATGAAATTCGGTTCTCAACCAGGGCGTCTATCACTAGAAATTCATAACCCAATCTTTATATTTTCCAGATTCAATGTAGACCCCGGTGAAGACTTCCAATGGGACACAGAACCAGACCAAAAGACCATAAACAACCTGCTCCCAGACGAATACCAACGCTCAGCTATGTTAGCTGCCTACTTAGACCTGGAGCGAGTTGAGTGCCTCTCCCAAAACCCTCCTCCAGAGGAACTGAGAAGATCTCTAGACGCGCTCTCAACAAAAAGTTCTAAGCAGTTAAACTCTGTGGCCAAACAGTTCGGAAGTATTGGCAGGTCGATGAGCAGTAAGCTTAAGAAGAATTTTGGGTCCATGGCTAAGTTGACGGGGAAGAGTGGCAGCCAGAGCAACCCTGAAGAGAGTCTGATGAGGAGGCAGTCCACCTGCGAGGTGCTGTGCTGCCGCGTGTTGGCTGCCAGGGCGCCCGTGCAAGAGGAAATGGTCAAGAACTATTTGAATGAGGCATGGATTGGGTGAGTGTTGTTTGAAATGCTAAGCAGTGGTTTTTAGTGGTGGTAAGACCTTGTGCAGGGTCCGCCTGGATATGGGTTTTGGGAAAATTTTGGATGCTCGCATCACAGGAACGATTGCGGCGTATTTTCTGGGAAGGTCCAAAGGTCCTTCACTCAGCAGTGTATGTGTTTCTTTTGACATGACGATGTATTAAAAACTGTTGTTTTATTATGGATTTTTATTATGGAGTAGGCGAACTTCCCCTTTGATGTATAAGTTAAAGTTTAATTCATTCCCACTGCTTGCCGAAACTTGCTTATATTAACAATTCTTCGGCGTTTTAAACGCTGTCATTGTCGTGTTCTCATATTATTTCTAGATATAATTATAACGTTTATTTTTTTATGCAATGCAATCTACCGCCAGTGCTTCGTGTTCATTAGAAGTTGCTACAAATTATCATTATTTTCGTCAATTTGAAGACCAACAACGACAGCGGTTGAAACGGCCGATGCTCGCCCACTAGCCAATTTAAAAAGGGACACTCCAATACCTGACTCCCAGTGGTTCTAACTAACGATCTGCATGCAACAAAAAGTAAACTACACTTGGGTCATCATTAATGTCATTATATTTCTTCCATTGCAGGTATACCGCTGAGAAAAACCGTAAGGAACAAAACCAACCCACCCAGCCTCGGTACGGCACCGGCCGCTCTCAATTCTTCGCCGAAGCCGACCAAACCTCCCACGAAGTTGCCCGAGGGCTCACGAATAAGTCCGCCAAGCCCGCCCCAGACAGAACCCTGTATCTCTCCAAGTCAACGTTCTACGACGACCGCCCGCCGTCGCCCAAGCCTTGCAAAGCGCCCCTATGTATGTACTACGGGAGTCCCGCGAATAATGATTTTTGCTCGCGGTGCGCCAGGTTGCAGTGAGTGCAAGTTTTAGTTGTGTTGCGAATCTTTTTTTTTTAAGTTTATTAAGGCCGCGGAACTTCCATGGCCTTTGAAGGGTCGACCAATGTCATGATACTTTAGAGCCCGACTGCTGTGAAGTCAATACTGACACCTGTCATTCCAGTACTAATTATAACCTCAAACCCAAGAATAGGTTCTAATTCTAATTCTAATTTTAATTATTGGCTTTCACTCCTGTTAAGGTTGTATTTCGCCAATGTCGAGTTATTTATAGACACTCCCATGAACTTATTAGAGAAATAAGTCCATAGATATCACACGCGAAGACAATTGTTCGGTAAAAGAGTATTTTCTCTGATGGACTAAACAGAAGCACATGGGGTTAGCTCCACGCGCTTCTGTCAAGTCCCAAGAATAGGTTATAAAATGTACTGCGATGACAGCTGTCACGGTCGACCTCGGTAGTTGTTCATAATATTTGGAGATGTAGGCTTTGCATTCTGCAGACTACAGATCGAAGTATGTATAACATTGACGTAAGATGGCAAAAGTGTACACAGGTCTTGTTGAATTTGACAGATTTCTAGTTTTCTACAGTCTTTAGCTCTCGGAGAGTGCGACAAGTATTATAAAAATCATGTAAAGGTATTCGCAACACTGTTTCCAAGTAACAGAGTTTTCTAGTTTCATTAGTTTAGGATTGTTTAGGTAAGAGTGAAATGGCAGCTGTCATATTTGGAGCTTTTTAAATAATGAGCAATATTTAAGGTAGCTCGACATTGTCAATAATACTGATTGTCCTCAAGTCTGAAGAATAATATACTGTCAGTATTATTGATAGTATCAACGACCCACTTTGCTCATCCATCAGTATTGAAATAAAACTTTTTTTTTAACTCCGAATAGGGCTCGACGGGACACAGTGTGTTGTATTATTATGAGGCGGACTATTTTTCATACGTGATAGAAGAATTGATCTTGTGGGCTTGTCTTATTTTCTTAGTGTGTAAGAAAATTTTATTTTTCGTGATAACTCATAATTTCTAGTTTATTATTAGGTCAAGTGTTTTTCCCTCGTTTTTAAACCATTTAAACGTCGTATACGCCGAACAAATGCAATGGAAAAGTGGCTGATATTCATTTGTTTAAGGGTCAAATTTGTTCGGACAAACGGCTTCCCATAACATACTAACAAATCGTGTTTTCTATTATTATTTTATATTTATATACTATTAATATCGTACTTAAGCGACTGGTAATGTAACAAGTGCCAAAAGTGGCTTAATAGTAAGGGGAATTCTACCAAACAACTTCCTTGTAAAATTCTTCCAACAATTATATTTTTTGTATGAAGATTGAATCCAGAAACGGACTTTGTATGAGCGTTTGTAATGTGTTCAAAATTCCGATCAGGACAATATGGTGTACGCAGGTTTATATAATGTTCAAAACTCCTTAAGAAGCTTAATATCGTATAATACCGAGGAACTGTGTCATATCATAGCAAACCTTGCAACAAATTTATGACCAAAAAAAAACGATCAATCAATATTTTTGTAAGGACTGGTAGTAAAAAGTACCAAATTGCACTTACTGCAAGAAATTCCTAGGTCATAATTTTGGCTTATTGGTTTAGTTATTTGATATGGTACATTTCTGATTCTAGTATGAACAATGATCATATCGTTATTAAAAAATATTATATTACCGTCTACGTTATAGACGCAGTAAATAAATCATATAAATCTGTTATGACATAGTGAATATTCAATCCTACGTGTTGTGTTACTTCGGGAATTCGTGTTTACGAAAACAACATATGATTAAAATATACCGCTTATCATGTCTCGTTCCTACTGGAAAAGAAAGGATCGTCCCCAAATTTCCAATTCTATACAATGGAATTAAAAAACTTACGCAACGTTACAAACTTAAAGTTAAATAGAATACAAAAAACAATATTTTTCCAAACTAGTATTTCGAACGCTTGATATTGTCATGTTATTACTAGAGTATTTTATTGTAGATTTAAGACCAACGAGCTTCGACATCCCCGTCCTTGTTTTGCCTGCTTCAAGGAACGTTCCCCTAAACCAAAAGGCCTTATCTGTTATACAACTATTACGGCAGAAATTACCTTTTTTAACAAGAGACTGTTGATCCTGCTGTAGCTATTGAATTTCGGGTGATTTTGGTTTAGAAGGGCAACACAAGCCGTGATATTTTAATTACAAAATACTTTCTTACTAATCGATAAATGATTTACTACTTCATTTGCCAATAGAAGGAAATTGAAGTAAAATAATAAATTAAATCAGTCGGATATTCGTGGCAATGACGCCAAACGTCTGCAATAGGTAATATTCATGACTTTTTACAGCTTCAACAAAAGCTGAATCATGTAACAAACAGTTGGGAAAAATCATTTTTGAATAGCTATAAAAATGACTAAGATTTATTCCCCTCTCTTGTTATATGACGTCACAGTACATACCGGATCTCTCTGTTAGCAATTTAAAATGCTTGTATCATCGGTATTTCTTGGCTGATTTTAATTTTAATTTCACTTTTGGTAATCTCTTTTTCATATATTGATGAGAAATGCTGTTTAAAAACCCAACCATATTCCCTATTGCAGAGTCTCTAAACAAATTGAGTAAAGTAATTATTTTATTAGGAGGGCAACATTTTTAATATAACTGTCATATTAACCTCAAAACATGAGCATTTGAAGTAAAACTTCCAAAGAAAATAAACCCTACACCTTGCAGGTTGTAAAGCAAAGAAATACATAATTACATTGTTCAGAAATGTTCTAAACTTGCTAGTAATTGCAGCTGTCGTCGGCTGAAAAACTGTCATAGATATGTATAACGAGGATTAGAGTAGCAATAAAAATTGCAGAGGTTTATGACTTTCTTATTCTTACTTTTAAGATAGAAAAAGATTGCAAAATTGTGCTTCTTACTCTATAACTGAAATTAAATTAAGACAGCAATCAACTCCTGCAATTTTCATAGCTTATCAGTAATTAAAATATCACGGGTTTATTTTTGATCTTCTAGTCTTGTATTTTTAATATAGCGTTAATATGTGAGTGATTTAGAATAAGTCGTTTAACTTAAGATTCAATACAGGTATGGAGTTGTTAACTTTAGAGCCTGACTCACACTGACCGTTTACCTGTAAGATTTTTTTTTAGTCTGAGGTAGTGTTCCGCTCCGTGGCGAAGGCCTCTTCGTTTTCACCATTCTTTCCTACTGATTGCATGCTCCCGCCAGTCACTTTGAAACACGTTCAAATCATCAAGACAAAGGATCATGGGCACTTTTGTATGGAAATTGGGTGTGGCATCAACAGAATTGAATCCTTTACTTTTAAAATGTATTTAGTTAAAACATCATTTCTTACTATAGCCGCAAATACCTAGCTTACCGGAGAATAAAAATATGGGCACTTGAAAACCAGATAATAAATTAATATAGTCCATAATAAACTTTAGCTAAATAAATAATAAAGTAAAGAATTTTCTTAGAATCAGAGAGTTGTTTTGTTGTACACAATACACAATTTTTAAGATACATTACACAACAATCGACCTCTGTGCAACTCTTTTCCGTTAAGTTGCTTAGGTTATGTTGATGATATAGTATTATAATCAAATACCCTAAACCCAGTTCTATAATATCCGTCAGAATACTATATTTTCCAATGTTTCTATGGACTATATCATCAACATAATCTTGTTTTCAAGTGCACATATTTTTGTTCTCCGGTGAGCTAGGTATTTGCGGCCATATTAAGAAATTACGTTTTAACTAATTCCTTTTTAATGATATAGGTTTAAATTCTGTTGGTGCCACACCCAATTTGCCCATGATCCTTTGACCGTCCAAAAGTAAAAATAATACTACACAGAAAATCAATTCTGACGATATTGGTATTGCTATTATAGAACTAATAATAACAACAATCAGAGCTTATTTGATTGCAATCCTTTTTGATTTGGTTGTATTATAAATACTTCGCATTAAGCATTAACATCCAGGACCGATCGTATATTAAAAGCTATAAATAAAAGTAACTGTTATATTATGAAAACGGCACTTGTATGGAAAATTCGATTACTGGTGTGGTATAATTCGTACCTTATCATTTGATATTATTAATATATTTAAGTCTTAATAATATTTGACGTTTGAATTAAGTATCTTTTTTTTAGTGACATCGTTATTGAAGGTATCATGCCACCTTTTTTGCTGACCAGTTAAACGGACTGTGTGAGTCAGGCTTAACAAAGATTTTAGAATTGTTTTTATCATCTCAATTTTATTGTTTTTATAGCTTATCCTCCATGTTTTGTTATCGTGTTGAATTGTTGTAGGATTAAGAATTATATTCTTACAAATAGCAATAAAGATCTGTTACATAATGACTTAAAAGTGAGATAACATGACAGAATGCCTTTAACTAATAGTTACTGGTAACTTAAACAGATGTATACTAATATATCGATATAATGATTGAAATATATTTTTTCATGTACCTAACATTAGACTTTGGGTACACTCCATGGTTTCGCAGCTGTGTTGACTATTTTATCCTCCTGACATATTTACTGATCTGTCTTGAAGACGGAAAGACCTACAACTAATTCACTTCGATTATTAATTATTATTATTACACAACAGTCACATTGTGCGAAACCAGCGTCGTGTAGACCCGGTTTAAGATGCAGCATATCATGTTTAATAGAAATACATACAACTTATGAATACATATCGTTGTTTTAATTTCCTTTTTACGATGAGCGGGTAAAATGGGGAATGATAGCGCATAACAAATTATCTTATAAATAAGCCTTATAGTATGATTATGGTCACAGAAGTAGTTTGGGGACTGGGTCGCCTAACAATAACTGACTTTCTTAGTTTCTTAGGAAGTTAGAAGGTAAGTCTTGTTTCTAGTAGGTAGGTAAGTAATTTCTCTGCTCATTCAGCATCGCAATTTAGTTTTGAGTGTTTACTGGCAACATTTCGCACCTTGATAATGATACCGTCACTAAACAAAAAAATGCTGTATTTGAAATCCAACTTCATTTTGATGGCAATATTGTCATTATTCGAACTCTTATATATTTTGTTTAGTGACGGTCTCATTATCAAGGTGCGATTTGTCCTATTTTTCCCCATCGCTGGTGTTAAATGCATTGTTTGTGAACGCTTAATTTAATGGTTGCCACTTCAAACTATTGTAGCTCCACCCGTTGTCATATCGATTTCTTTCATTGTAATTTATGGACGATTTAATCTTACATGAGTAAGAATAAGGTATATACAAATAAGTTCCTGGCAACACCGCTTCGTCCTTTATTACCAACCAAAACCAATACAAACCGCGCACTGTTGATTGAGAAAGGCGCACTTTTTGTAAAATATTTTTGGAAAAATCCTTTTTCCTGTATTAACTGTATATATTGTTGTGAAATTGGTCTGTATACATTTAGTTAATAAGGTTTTTGTAATATAGAGATGGGGGGGGCCCCAAAGCGACCCAAACACTCCGGCTCTGCCGATGATCCCGAGGTAGCCGAAGAAAAATATAGGGTTTATCAAGTCAGGAGTTATGCGAGAAAATACCCGGAAAACTCAAACAAAACCGAGTTCGTAGTTTTCTTGGCTCACGGCAAAGTTGACAGCCCAATAACAGATAGAGATAGGGATGGACATTTAAAATATACATCGATGTTTTTTCCGATGTAATGCATCGTTCGGTTGCATCGATGTTAATACGATGTATTGAAAAATACATCGATGTTTCTAAAGCATCGATTATTTTCGCAATGACATGTTTATGCCTTAAAGAAAACTAGATAAGTACTAGGAAAAACAAGGCAAACACTAGTAATCAGCACTGAGCAGAAAGTAGAAACAAGAAACTCGATCGGCCATGTTGTTGAAATTGTTTATTGTTGTTTTGGTTTTAATTTTGCTTGCTCTCCGCGGCAAAGGAAACCTAACCCATTCAGCCAACCCGATAAATGGCGTGTTATATTGGCTTGGTTGGTAGAACTGATTATAGTTCCGTTTCACGAAACGTCGTGAAGTCACTGTACTGTACTTACTGTAGTCGAGTCAGTGTTGGTTGTTTGTAATGTTGGTCATACTCATAGTGTCTCATAGTAATCTCATCTCATAGCACAGACAGGACAGATAATTTGCGTGTTCGATGCATCGAATGAAAAAACATCGGTATATATTCGATGCTGAAGTATTAACAATACATCGGTTCAATACGATGCATCGTTACTATACATCGAGTGTTTTAAATACATCGATGCATATCGTCCATCTCTAGATAGAGACCGCCTGAAACTCTCTGAGGCGATTCGCAAGTACTGCGTCTCCGGCATTTTACATCTGAGGCCGATAAATAGATACAAAGTTGGTGTAACTTTTGATTTATCAAATAACGCCAATGTATTCTTACAGAATACCAAATTGTTAGACGACTTGGACATGGTGGCTACAATACCTGCAGCGGACACCGAAGTCACGGGGGTTCTGACTTCAGTTCCCACAGAAATGTCAAATAAAAAAATTTTTTCGTTGATAGGAAGCTCGAGGAACGTAATCCAGGTCCGGCGTTTCATGAGGAGAATGCGTGGTGAAGATGGCGCTGTGTCATATCTACCTACACAGACTGTCGCGGTCACCTTCGCTTCGACTCAACTGCCCGAACATGTTTTCCTTGATCACTGGAGACACGAGGTCAGCCTATATATTCCTCCAGTTAAACAGTGCCTGCGCTGCATGCGTTTTGGCCACATTGCAAAATTTTGTAAGAATGCAGAGGTCTGTTCTATATGCACAGAAAATCACAGCTTCCGGTCTTGCTCTGTACAGTCAGCTAATGCCAAATGTGCAAACTGTGGTGGCAACCATGTTGCCATAGCAGCAGCATGCCCAATGAAAAAACAAAAAATAGAAGAAAACAAAATAAAATCTCGGTCGGTTAAATATGCAGATCTATTTAATGAGAAATCTTTCCCGCAGCTAAACGCTAAATCTATAGAAACACACATAAACAATCTTACAAAATCAGACATATTTATGAATTTACTTGTAGAGTCAATAATGAAACTAGTTTCAAATAAAACTACACCAATTAACTCATCATCCATAAAAGAAAGTTTAAGATCCACTTTTAGCAAAAAAACTTAATTAGTAAACTAATGGATATATTAAATATAATTCAATGGAATGCACAAAGTATTGTTAGTAATAAATTGGTACTAAGTAATTTTTTGTACGAAAACAATATACATATAGGTATTATATCAGAAACTTGGTTAAGACCAAACCAACGGTTTAACATTAGAGGTTACAATATTGAAAGAAATGACACTGGTAACAAACATAATGGAGTGGCTATTCTGATTCATAATAGTATTTCATATTCAAAAATAGTTACGAAATTTGATGATTCCATACAAAATATTGGAGTTCGTATAGTGGTTGGTAATAAAGAAATCAGTATCATTAGTTTTTATAGCCCAAAAAACTGCAATCCAGTATTTAGTAAAAATAAATTTGATGCTTTAATAAAGTCTGTTCCCGGTCCTATGATTTTTGCTGGTGATTTCAATGCTCATCATATTACTTGGGGATGTGGTTCCACTACTCCAAGTGGTAGAGATGTCCTTGAAATAATTGAAGACAATAATCTAGTGCTTCTTAATGATGGTCTTCCAACTACAGTTGGTTCTTTAAGTTGGCGACCAAACGCTCTTGATTTAACTTTGGTTAGTCCATCTTTGGCTTTGTCCTGTGACTGGTCTGTTCATAATGATCCACTTGGTAGCTATCACCTTCCTGTAATAATAAATATCTCCATTAATAATCATTGTAACGTCGATCTTAGTCAAAATAGCATGTTATGTTTTCCTAAATTTACTAACTTTAAACTGGTGGATTGGAAAAAATATCAAGATAAAACTGATACTTTGTTGTCTAATTTTAATGTTTCATCTTATTCTCCTCTGGAAGCTTATTCCTTATTCTGTAAGACTCTTAAATGTGCCATTGAATCATCTTTACCTGCTCAACTTAGTTCCTCAAATAATTATACATCTCTTTCTAGAAAGTCAGGAAGAAAGCCCTCTTTACCTTGGTGGAATGCTAAATGTTCTGAAGCCGTACAAAAATCTAAAAGTGCTTATGTTAATTTTAAAAATAACCCTTCTGAACAGTTATATTTAGAATTTAAAAGGTTACAAGCTTTTAAAAAACTTACCTTGAAACAGGAAAGAGCAAGAAGCTGGGCATCATTGTGTAGTTCATTTCATCGTTGTACTCCTCTCTCTGTTATCTGGAAATACATGCGTAAATTCAATAAGTCATATGTTCCTAACAATAGTAATAATTGTAGTTGGGTACCTAAATTTCTTCAAAAATATACTCCAGATCATGTTAACAATAAACAAAATTTTTCGATGAACACTTGTGTAAGTAACTCTAATAATATTTTTTTAACACAACCCTTTACTTTATCAGAATTGAAATCTGCTGTATTATCTAGAAAAGATAGTGCTTTTGGTCTCGACGGAATACCCTACAAAATGCTAAAAAACTTGAAAGAAAAGAGTCTATTAATATTATTGTATATTTTAAATCATCTTTGGGTTAGTAATGAAATACCTTCATCCTGGAAGACAGACTGCTTGATTCCTATTATAAAACCAGGTAAACCTCAACTAAATGTAGATTCATATAGGCCAATTGCCCTGACATCTTGTGTTGGTAAAATATTTGAACAACTTCTGAAACAAAGGTTGGAGTTTTTTGTTGAAAGTAATAATATATTGCCATCTAACCAGTTTGGGTTTCGTAGAGGTCGATCATCTGCAGAGAGTTTTTGTCAGTTGCAACTTGACATCCAAAATAGCTTAACTAATCGAAATTGTTCTGTGTCTGTTTTCTTCGATATTGCAGGAGCATTTAATAGTGTCAATATTGATGTGCTTTCTATTGAACTGCTTTCTATTGGGCTCCCTGGGAAAGTGATTCAATGGATTAGCAACTTTCTGTCTGAAAGAACAGTTTTTGTTAAACATAATGGTTATCTTTATGGACCTAGACTTGCATCTGTTGGGGTGTGTCAAGGTGGAATTTTGTCGCCTCTAATCTTCATACTCTACATTCGTCGTTTAAATTTAATCTTGGGATCAAATGTTAAAAATCTGCAGTTTGCTGATGATCTAGTTGTTTATGCAAGTGGTACAAACTTAACAAACTTGGCTTATATCATTAATAATGCTTTAAATAACTTGTTCCAATATTTTTCGTACCTAAATCTTGATGTCAATCCTCTCAAATCAAAACTGCTCGTTTTTGGGAAAAAAAGTGCAATAATGCCTAATGTTTACTATAATAATATTGTCATTCCTATTTCTCTAGAAACAAAATTTTTAGGTGTCATACTAACTCATAATCTATCTTGGAAAAAATATATTGATAAAATTACTGCAACAGCTAACAAAGCATTCAATATCTTACGATCTTTAGCCTCAACTTATTGGGGTGCTGACCCCAAAATTCTACTACTTTTATATAAATCAATGATTCGCAGTCACTTTGAGTATGGTTTCTTATGTTTTGCTGGTGATAGTAAGCTTGTATATATTTTAGATAAAATACAAAATAAAAGTATGCGTCTGATAACTGGTGCTTTTAAAAGCACACCTATAAATGTCATGCAAGTCGAATGTAACCTTCCTCCGTTGTCTATTAGATTCAGCTATTTAAAGGAAAAATTTGTCTTAAAACTGTTTTCGTCTAATAATCAGTTATTGTCCAATTTAATTGCATTACCATGTGTTCCGCCTCGAAATCCTTTATACATTCTTCAGAATTTAACGGAATTACGGAGTCTCCTTGACAGTTCCAACATTTACAAACCATCTTCTTGGGTGTTGCCATGTTACAATGGCAGTTTTGAAAGTAAATTTCCTGCGATGAAAATTGTTATTGACAGTAAATTATCGTCTAAAGAGGAAGTTAATTGCAATCTATCTAAATGGCATGATCATCGTTTGATTTATACTGATGGGTCTAAAATGGACTCTAATGTCTCTTTTGCCATTTTTGATACTTCTCTACAGGGATTGAAAACCGGTTTATTTTCCGTACCGGTTAGAGCCGCACTTTGAGAGCCTAACCCATAATAAAGGTTACGCTCGCAAGAACCGCTCTAACCGGTATCTCTATGTCGGAGCGTAAACAGGGAACGAAATCAATTTACCGGTTAGAGAGCGGTTCCTCCGTGTGGGGGGTGAATGACCGCTCGTTGAAGGAGACAGGATTTGTTTGCTTTGGTATTAGATTGATAGCGCAGCCACCAGCAACGCCTCGACGCGAGACAGCGGTCATTCATCCCGTATCGAAACACAGAGTAACCGGTTAGGGAGCGCTTCGAAATAACGTTCCCAAATCATTTCGTTCGAACGTAACCTAAATTATTAACCGGTTTAACCTAAATAAATACCGGTTTATTTGTAACCGGTTACAATCCCTGCTTCTCTAAATATTGGTTTGGGTTATAAATTAGATAAAAATTGTAGTATATTTACAGCTGAAGCAGTAGCTATTCTTGCAGCTTTAAAACATATCAAGCATCAGAATCAAGGATTTCAAAAATGGCTTATTGTTAGTGATTCCATGAGCGTACTAATAAATTTAGATAATCATAAATTGCATGCTAAAACAAATTACTTAATTTTTGACATTAAACAGTTATGGTACGATCTTTTTGTTACCAATAAAATAATAGTTAGTTTCATGTGGGTTCCGTCTCACATAGGTGTCGTAGGGAATGAAAAAGCTGATTATTTAGCAAAATCAATTAATAATTTACATTCTGAAACTTCTTGCTTTAATGTCTCGATTCCTTATACAGATCTAATTAATATCCTAAAAGAAAGAATGATTACAAAATGGAAAATGCACTGGAATCATACTATACAAGTAGAAAATAAGGGACTTTGGTATGCTCCTTTTAATGTTATGATTAATAGCAAACCATGGTTTTGTAAAAGTAACTACTACATAAATAGAAATTTCTACTCAACTATTTTACGCCTTCGTTTTGGTCATTGCCGGTTGAATTTCCATCTTCATCGTTTAAAAATGGTTGATAGCCCTATTTGCTCTCATTGCAATTCTCATGAAGAAACCATTCCGCACATCATCTTCGACTGTTCATCCTTCGGCATTCAGCGCCTTGTGTTGTTGGATGAATTAACTAAAATTTATGAGTCTCATTTGGTCCCGCATGACATAATAAAGCTTCTTGTAAATAATTGTACATACTCACCTTTGTATAAATTCATTGTTAGCACTGTTGGAGAAATATAGTATAATATTGTAAATAATTCTGATATGTTTGTATATATATATATATATATTTTGAATACCGCAGACTT
The DNA here is from genome assembly GCA_963966035.1 of Acleris laterana. Classification (NCBI taxonomy): domain Eukaryota; kingdom Metazoa; phylum Arthropoda; class Insecta; order Lepidoptera; family Tortricidae; genus Acleris; species Acleris laterana. The sequence continues at coordinate 17,047 of CAWYPN010000452.1, forward strand.
ATCTGTGATGATATTTATTGACTGGATTATTCTTGAAAATGAGGACTGTGTTCTTACTTGATTTGGACTACCTGAACTGGACTTGATAAAATAAAAATATAACACTGAAGACTTTAACACCGGATTTGACTATATAAGTATTGAAACAACTGAAGACAACTCACCACTGGATTTGACTATAATTTAATTTATATAACTGAAGACTTATAATGGATTTTACTACTCAAGTTTACATAGAAACAACTGAAGATTTATACTGAAGACTTTTATAAGGGATTTTACTTCTCGCCATTTTATGTTCATGAAAAGGAGAATTACTGAAGACGAGGCAGCATGGCTTTTGGCCCTAGCCTGTTCGTAAAGGACAAATGAAAAAAAAAAAAAAAAAAAAAAAATACAAACCGCGAAATGTCACAAATTGACTTTTAGTTTGTTTGGTTATTTTTGCGAGCGTGCGTGTCTTATTATCGCACGATATTAGTTTATTTTAGTCTACATAGCTAATTAGATAAAAGCCATGTCACAACTAGAGATTTCTTGCGGTTTAGAGTACACAGTCGCTCCGGATTTGCAAGGTTGCCTATCGGAAGGGTTATACGCAAATTATTCGTTTATAGTGACGCCGGTCGTACACCCAAGGTTTCGAAGGCATCATGGGGCGGATGGGAGTAGAGTCGGAGGGTTCACAAGGTCCGACATGATCCTGTCTCCTCAGGATTGGACGAGCAGACTGGTCGGGAAATTATCAAATTATTTAAATGTAGATAGCCCTTGCGCGGAGGTACGGCAACGGCATGAAGACTGCCTGAACGAGGAACTATCCTATTGCAAAGGCCTAGGGCTTCCTGCTATCATGGTTGCCTTACAAGGAAAGAATAACCATAATCTGGCGAGGATACTGCTTAGTTACTTTGAAAACAGGTATGTGTTTATTTTGTGCTAAATTCATAGGATCTTACTAGGGAAACGGCATACTCATGTTTGGATATACTGCTGTACAGCGGTCTACATTTCTATGGTCAGAAAATAACGATTTATAACAGTTGAATAGTGTAATCATAACGTTTTATTCCTTGACATATGTGTAGTAAACAAGATTCTAACCTAAAATGCTGAAATGGTAAAACTGTTTTGAATCCTTTACAGGCACGAAATATGGGCCGTTTTCAAAAAAACATTGTATAAAGTTTAACGGCAGTTAAGGCCTGAATTTAAATCCCTTATTTTTTACTATTTGATATCTAAAATTACAAATATATTTTTTCTTTTAGCTTTGGGATTAAAAGTCTATGCGCCATTCCAGAGAATAATTTATCTGTATGCCAAATTTTCTCCAGATCTATTCAGACATTCTGGTATGATTAACGAACATCCAAACTTTTGCATTAATAATATTAGTTTAGTAAGAAGTAAAATTATTTTAATTTTCAGGCTGGATTTGGTACATAAATCTAATAATGGCAGGAGGCAAGGCCAAACCTTCTTTTAGAAATATTTAAATATTTTTATTTCATTTACTTCTTTTAGCCATCATCCCTCTATAATATGGACTCAAGTTCCAATGCAATGCACCCGCTCACGACGACAATCACTAGATTCTGATGAAGATGAAGACTCGTTCAACGAGCCCTGGAGCTGGTGGTCAACGTTCCATCAACGGTTACAGTGGGACAAGCGCATCGGTGTTGTCTTGGAGCTGTCGGCTGATCTACCCTCACAGGAGATATTGAAGAGATGGCTCGGGGAACCAGTGAAAGCTGTTATTGTGCCTACGTCCATTTTTCATAACAATAAGAAAGGGTAAGAATTTAGTCCAAACCCAAGTGAATTTGAACTTGTTGCCAACCCTGAGGAATGCTTCAATGCTAGTAGTTTAATTCTACCCGTTGTATAATCCCCACACCTGAGCCGGATCTGAACCATACCTTGCACAAACAACTATTCTGCATATTGTCAAGCACATTTGGTTGGTTGTAAGTCTGACATAAGAGAAGAAATACAGGCGAAGTAGAAAAGGGGATATCTGACAAACAAGTCACAGACAACTTGTGGGGAGCACATTAAAATTCTGTGAAAGCTGTGTTATGCTAGAACAAATTTAACTTAATTTTAGCATAATTTAAGGTAGGTTAGGTTAGATTTGATTTATAAAGAAATGAAAAAACTAAGTCAATCAAAATATTGCATTCAAAATTACGAAATTTCGTACCTTGTGCTAGTAGTCCTTATACTATCTTACAGTGCTACCATTTTCCTAATGGCTATCGGCAATCTTTATTTTGACACACAAGTGACAATTATCCTTATACTGTCAGTTGCGAGTGCAAACGTAATAGCGATAGCCAGCTGAAAGCTATAAAGAAGCTGGTAACGTACTATATTTCTACGTGACTATTCCAGCTACCCAGTGTTATCCCGGGCGCACCAGCAGCTGCTGATCAGCCTGGTGGAGCGCGAGGCGCAGGTGGTCGTGAGTGGCGCGCGGCGCGCCAGCGTGGAGCACTACCTGCAGTACTTGCAGCGGGTGTGGACGCGCCGGCCTAATCCGGCCGACGATCCTATGATGAGCTATGCTAGGGGGTAATAAGTCAAAATTCAAAAATTCAAAATTCCAAATATTTATTCAGTAAATAGGCCACATGAGGGCTATTTTACACGTCGGTAATATAGGGTGAGTCTACCAGCGCTTCGGACAAGACCATCATTGCGGAAACTCCAGAGCGCCGCAAGAAACTCCAGAATACAGAAGTACAGTCAACAGCATAAATAAGTGTTCATTTCTGTAACTTGTCGCTTTCAATCGTTTCACAATTTGGTATAACATTTCAAACACGACGTTAAAGTGACAAGCTTCATAAATGATCACTTATTCATGCTGGCGAGTCGACTGTACACTAAACAAATGAAAAGTGGCACTTCCCGCCGAAAATGCAAAAACTTATTTTCAGCTAAACTAAGTGTTTTTTTATATCTACACAGTGTTCATATTATAAATAGAAAAGATTTCATTGTTTGTTTGTTTGCATTGAGTAAGCTGTGAAATTACAGACTGATTTGAAAAAAGGGTGAAAACGCTCAAAAATTCTACATCATCCCTAGTAAACATAGGCTGTTTCATTTTTCTTTAGACAAACATATGTTTAAGAGTGGAACAATAGCTAAAATAAAATAAAAAAATATTCGCTATAAGCCGCAACCGCAATTATTCTCAATATTTCATCACTAAACAATTTATTAACCGAAACATTTGTTCTAGCTGGGAAGACTACCTGCAAACGCCTCTGCAGCCGCTAGCAGATAACTTGGACACACACACTTACAACGTGTTCGAGAAAGACCCCATCAAATACGACCAGTACCAGAAGGCCATCACGCAGGCGCTCACCGATCTGAAGAAAAAGAGGGACGGCAATAGTACTCAGGAACAGGTATACACCCCTACTACTTATTTACAGTAACGCCATCTTGCTGTTGAATTAAAATGTGTATTATTACTTTTGTGCATATTGAAGTGTAGGGTGACTAGGTTGAAATGACAACTCAAGAGTCTTGGAGAATACTGTATACTGAATGCTGAATAATGTTCTGCTTATACACCGTGGGAACGGGGATTCCGACAAACTTTAACCATCGATTCTATAGCCAATTTGTAGTATATAATGTGATATAACATGTAGTCCAATAACGCATAATTTCCAAGATACTGCCGTCCATTAACTAAAAGGCGGCTAAAGGCTCTTACGACCTTTTTGAGTTATATATACAGGGCGATTCAGCTACTTATTAGCTATCGATCTATCTAGGTTTGGTTTCGATATCTTTAAAAACAACCGAGATACAGCCTTCAGAAAAGCGGCTAAATTCAGATTTTTTGAGATATTACTACCAAAAAGGCGGTTACTTAACACTTACCTATCTTAAAGGCGATTAAAAGTCGATAACTGCCAATTTTTAAACGTAACACGTGTTACGGTACAAGACTTAAAAGCAGCTATTTCATTTTCCACAACTTAAAAGCGGCTATTGGACTTTAGCCATCTTATAGCTTAAGAACGTAATATTCAACTGCAAAAGAGGTCCTTGATTAAAAAGCGGTGTATCCGTGTTTACATAACAAATAAGCGGTTAAAATCCAATAGCCGCCTTTTTGTATGTAAATTTTATTATTTTTTATCAAAATACATACCTTAAAGGCCGTCACGATTTTATAATCTAGAAACCAAAGTAACAAAAATCAATTCTTGCTTCATTAAATGGCGGCTAAACGACATTGCCTAACTAAAAGGCGGCAACTCATTCCCCGCGCAGCAGTCGCCCTATCCCCTGTCTCGCCTGTCGGGCTGACGCGTGAGGGCGTCGGCCGAAGTCAGTCGCCGGAGTACTTATCTAAAGAGCTGAGGGCCCAGGCAAGATGCACTACGCTAGCTAGCGTTTCTCTTCGTTTAGTTTTTAAACCAATCGCGTCACTGGTAGATGACGTGATACGAAAAGTCACGTGATGTGCCAGTGACGCGATTGGTTTAAAAACTAAACGAATAGAAACGATAGTTAGCGCAATGCATCTTGTCTGGGCCCTCTGGTCGCTTCGCAAGCGGCGCGGGCGTCGATTTCCGCCAATTCCACCATGCCGCTGCCTTCAAGAAGAACGTCTACGTAAAGTTAAAATTTCTCAAAAGGCAGTCAGGTCTAGCTAGTACCTACTATCAAGTAAACTGCGGGTGGTAGGACCTTGTGCAGGGTCCGTCCGGATCGCTACCACCGTCTTATCCATTAACCTACCGCCAAACAGCAGTGTTCGCATTGTTGTGTTCCGGTTTGGGGATAAGACAGCCGGTAAAATGACTAGCATAGAGGCATTCCATCTTAGTCCTCAGGGTTGGCAACGCATTTGCAGTCTTAGGATTGCTCTGCAGTCTTGTGAATGCGAATGTCTATGGGTCACAGTTTCCGCTTACCATCAGGTGGCCTGTGTGCTCGTTTGCCATCTCTATGCCATAAAAAAAAAAAAAAAAAAAACTTTCGTTACTGTAGCTTGGTCCCCCACTCGCTTTATAGTAGGGGAGCCCATGAAACTAAACCTAGTCCGATAAGACTACCGGATGAGATATATTATTATATATTTAGACGCGTCGTTAATGGGAGAACACGAAATGGCGGGTCCATATTAGCTCATATAAAATTGGTATTTCGATTTTTTATACAAATAACGATTTACGACTATACTCATCATAACTCTGGAAAAATTTGCTCATACTTTTTTGTTCATACTTTTTTAAGTCATAATTATCGCAACTCATAAAGCAGGTTTTCAAAAAACTGTTACATTTTAGATTTTTATAAATCTAACCAACCTAATTTAATTTTATCTACACTTAAGATATTTAAGAAATTGTGAAAAGTGTACGGTTCCATGAAGAGTATGAAGAGTGATCATTAGGTTGTAAAATTCTATGAGATACAATTTCGGAGTTCCAATAATCTAACTTGCAATTTTATATGAACTTTGGCGCTCCTGAAACAAACCAAACAAAACATTGGCCGCGGTATTAAAATTTTTTTTTTTTTTTTTAAATTGAGTTTTTGGTATGATAAGACTCCCAAATTTCGTTTGTTCCTCGAAACAGGGGAGATGTAGGACTATACGATAAAACTGATACGAATGCAATGCTGCAAGCCCTCATAATTGGCCTTATCAGTGCCAGGAGCATGACAAAGACGCCTCGTACTTAGAAATCTAGTACGATCGACCAATCATCAAAAAACCAATGCTCATCAGAAAGAGCATCAATTCTGTGTCAGGAAAACCACTGCTGCATTTTCCAAACACTGGAGAAAGAGGTTGCTGCAGCGATTGAAGGTCATCCTTTGCGCAGCTGTATTCGATCAGCCTACCGGATGAGATATAATATTAGGTCCTTACCTATGAAATTGGCGTTTTATATGGATAATTTTATGAAAACTGTGGTTTTGATACATTTAATTTTGTGGATTATTTTGTAACGTCAAATACAAACCAAACAAAATTCTGTCAGGAATATTGGACACTTCTAAGTTAGATTATACATATCTTAATTACTTAAAAATATTTGGCTTCATAAAACTCTGCGTAATTGAAACACTTGAACTCGCAGCACATGAAAAGAGTTGAGTTCACACTTAAATTTTAAACATTAAGTTAGAAATTTAACCATATTATTTGTATCTATAACCTTTGTAACATAGTATATTAATGAAATTAAAAAAGATCATGAAAGTTAAAATTGAAATGAATAAATTCCGTACGAAAAAAAAACGCCAATTTCATAGGTAAGGACCTAATATATATTTAGACGCGTCGTTGATGGGAGTACACGAAATGGCGATGCTGCTATGCAAAAAACCTGGCAACGGTATTGAAAAAAAAACCCAAAAAAAACGGTTTTCTATTTTACGATAAGACTCCCAAATTTCGTTTGTTCCTCGAAACAGGGGAGGTGTATGACTATGCGATAATGCAGTGCTGCAAGCCCCCTCATCATTGTTCTTATCAGTGGCAGCACGATCTACCTTCTCAAAAAACCAATGTTCATCTCAAAGAGCATCAATGCAGCATTTTCCTAACACTGAAGGAGAAAGAGGTTGCTGCAGCAATTGAAGGTTGCCCTCCACGCAGCTGTATTCGGCATTTCAATTTTGTCTGCGAAGTCGATTTTTACCTACTTACTTCTAAT
>CAWYPN010000453.1:0-28505 GCA_963966035.1 Acleris laterana
TGGGTCTGCCCCGCTATTGCAGTGCATCAGGCATGTTCGCGGCAGCGGGCGTGCCTGGATTCCACGCTATAACGCGCAGCAGAATAGCGTCACTCATGCGTAGGGTGCGGAGTAGTACCAACAGCATCCTGAGCACGCTTGCTGAACGGGTGGACTGCCCGATAATACGGCATTGGGACGAGGCACATGCTCCGGTGCGTGCCCCTGCCCGCCGATATTAGCCATTAAGTTATTTTGTTCCTAACCGTAGTTTTAAGTTATTAAATTGTTACTAACAAAGTATGGAACCAGAGTCCGAAATAAATGATTTTTAATTTAATTTAATCAATGAGGTCAACTGCAAATCGAAAACGGTTAAGACGTTATCCATCAATATTTGTATCATATCATCCCAGTTTAGGTTTCTAAAAATTGTTCTAATGTTACATTACATCATAGAGTGCATTGAATAATTAATATTAGGTCTGAAACAAATCGCTCACTCCCAAAATACCACAATTTCCAAATACCAGACTACTCTCTTTACCAGATTCCCAAATCACCAGCTTCGAAATATTAGGTAAGCATAATCAACGATACCGAAATTTAAATGTTATTTTTTCAGATTCAAGTTCCTATATTGAGAATCTGGTATTTTAAAATTCTGGTATTTCGGGAATGAGCGAAACAAATCACATTCAAAATCCCTGCGTACTCTCCGGTGCTGTAATGACCTCGATTTTAATTCTTTCTACAAATATTGAAAAATTCATGCTCGTGGCGAATGTATACTCCACAAAGCCTCAAAATATGTACACATAAACATTATTGCTATAGTAATAGTGTTGTGTATAATGTATAGTTCCACGCGCTGTACTTCCTGTCGTACCTGCTGGCGGTGGTGGGCGTGTTCCTGTTCTGCGCGCGCCGCACCGCCCCGCGCGCGCCGCGCGCCGAGCCCGCGCCGCCGCCCGACAACGTGTCCATGTGAGTCACATAACTATACGAGTGCCTTCACTCAGAGCTAGGTGCAACTGTTATCGTAGCAGTTACAGCAACGAGTTTGTAGTGGAGAACAGGTTCGCGAGCCGCGAACGCAACTGTTACGTGCAACAGTTACAGTACTTTAGTGAGTGTTAGGCTTTAAATAATTAGAAAACCCCTGACATTAATGCGATCCCTTGTTTAATCGTATTTGGTGGGTTTTACGGATACACTTCGACCCTCGAGAATATGGGATCTTATGTGTAATTACTCATTTTATTCAGCGCTTCGTCGAATGCTGCTTCCACCCCTACCAAAAAACTGATAGCGAAGTGCAATGACACTGCCGAGGATTTTCATTCTGACAAAGTGACCCATATTTTTAGAACTAGTATCTTTCAAACGGCCTGTCCGATTTTCGATTCGAAATCGTATTTAGTTAGTATTTTAAAATTACTTGAAAAAATGGAGTGTGTAAAAAATATGCATGATCACTACATAGTATAAAACAAAGTCGCTTCCCGCTGTCTGTCCCTATGTATGCTTAGATCTTTAAAACTACGCAACCGATTTTGATGCGGTTTTTTTTAATAGATAGAGTGATTCAAGAGGAAGGTTTTAATGTATAATAAACTCTGTTTTATGTTACGGGTGTTACAGAAAACTCACATAAACCGAAGCGAAGCGAGGGCGGGTCGCTAGTACCTTTATATGATAATACTATCACAGCACTACATATTAACCTTGCGCTACACGTATAACCAAAACCTTGTCCGCAGGGAGTACACGGTCCCCAGCCTGGACTGTATCCCCATCTCAGCGCTGGAGCCGCCCATGAGTCGCGACACCACGTTCACATCCTTCCTCGGCGCGCCCAACGGTTCCGTCGCGTACCCGCAACTCAACGGGAAAGACCCTTGCTAGACCACCACTCCCTATTCATCAAACCGTCATACAAACATGGGTAAACACTTGCAATAGGGTGCCCAGCTTTTGGCTTAGGGGGGGCTTTTAGCCCAAGCATTGCAAAAAGGGGGAGGATCAGAAACTAAGCTTGGGTCCCGGATTTGATCTATAGGTACAATCAGCATCAAAAGTAGCTAAGTAGAATAACATGCTCAAAATGATCTAGATGCGACGTATTCTCTTGACAAATAGAGTCGAATGCAGATCATTTTGACATGTCGGTTGCGTAGCTTCTTCTGCTGCTGACTGTACATGCAAATAAAACTACAGGCATATACAAACCAGAGGGGGAGGAAAACCACGCTTAAAAGCTAACTTATAACATGATTATTATTAGGCGAACCAATTTGACAACTCAAAATGCACAGATGTTAGTCTGACCAGAGACACAATCATTTTTTTCTAATTCTTCACATGGCAACAATTCTACCTATAAAACAAGGTGTCACTTTGTGAGTACTTATCCAGTCGTTATGCATTTTGTGTTACCAGCTAGTGATATTTTAAATTTACCGCCATTTTTATAACGTCACTGGTTAGACTACCAGTTGGTACAGCATGGCTGGTGTCATTTCTATATTATTTAAAACTTAAAGGCTAGGGATAATATAGTGGTGCCGTTTTTAGTGGCTTGATTTCCGGTCAACTCAGTATAAAATATAACCTCTAAGTTTTCAGCCACATATTTTGTACTGAGTTGACAAATTTGTACTGAATTGACATCTATCAAATCGGGCCTCTTAGAACGACGCGACTATAACTATATTTTCTTTTTGATCAAGCTTAATATATCCAAAGAAGAGTCATAGGGGTTATGGTTATCGAGGTTGGCGGATTGTCATAATTTACCACAAAAAATGTGAAAATATGTCTATAGTTGGTTCCTTTCAGGTAAATTGTTTGTTATATGCCTAAAAGGTTGACTTTTAGTTATGTAATAGTATAAGGCCTCATTGAATATACCATTTTTAGGGTGAAAGGAGGATCCAGTTTAAATGCCAGTTGTGGCATCATCACTTTTATCGTGGGATATTTAACAAAGCAAGATGTTTATTAAATACTATACAAAAAATATGTATTAGTGCACTCTCAGTTAGTTAAATCGTAAAAAGTTTGTTGCTACTGCAATTGTCAGTTTCAAGACCAATGGATGGTGTTTGAGTTTGACAAATTACAACACATTACATTCTCATACAACTCTCATATTGTAATTTATTTCATTTTTATATATCGTTCCATTACAGAATGGTAAAGTGACATTTTACTTTCGCATTTTACAAGTTAAATGTTATTTATTTACATTATATCTAAAAGTTTTACACTGTTAAGTTTTTGAAGCATTGAATTTTACAAAAATAACATTCCGCACAAAAAAGTACATTTAACATTTACTTAGACGTTAACAGAGCAATTCAAAGTCAACTCATTTAATCTTTTGAATGCCAAGCAGCGAATTAATTTTGACGGCCATTGCCGACGTTTGGCGTCAGAGCCATGAATTTCCGATGCAGTCATTTGTTGACTTTGGCGCTCAAAAATTTTTTAAAACCTTAGGTAGTATGCACCATGTAGCCCCAATAATTTTTCCCACTTCACTTTCATCTTCCACACTAATCGTTTAACTTTATAGGTCAAAATATCAACATAGCTTAGTTAGGACATGTTGTAGTTAATATGTAAAGACTTCCTAACCTACGACATTTACGGATATATCTGTCATGGTTGCCAGCGCAAAATAGACCTGAGTATCGTAACCTGAGTATAAGACAAGGTATGTTAGTTCTGATTTTAAGCTGTCAATGGCGTATGAGTGGCGACTTTTATATTTGACATAGCGTTGAAAAAGTTAATTCCCATAATGGTAATAGTAATGCAAGTTCAAGAACAATTACTTGGGTGATTGTTCGGCGTGTTAACCGTCGTCTTTTGCATGTCATTTGAATTTAAATTGTAATACTTGATAGATAAAAAGTCAATACTGGCACATTGCACAACCATTAAGTTTCAGAATAATTAAGGTTTGCGCAGACATATAACCGGCACCGGATCGGCTCAAAGTGAGACATTGAGACGTGAGCTTTGATTTGTAAGATACATTTTTAAAAGTAAAGTGAAAACAATAACGTACAATAATGTACGTGCATGAAGAGATGTTAGTACGCAACAACTTAATAATGTTGACAGCAGTAACACAATGCTATTATTACCATTCTTAAAAATCGGTCAAGTTCGAGTAGGGCTCGCGCACCGAGGGTTCCGTATTTAAGTTAATATGGTTGGAAAACGTTATTTTCTATGCAATAAGGTCAATTTTGCATGCAAGCATTGTATGATAATTGATAACATTATAAAGGCAAGCAGTGCGAGTTTAATTTTTAAATTGTGGTTAGTTATCGTTGTTTTCGTAAATAGTATTGATGTCAATGATTGATGTCGGTTAATATGCCGAATATTCGCGCCCTAATGCCTTTAATACACTGCCGCGAAACCGAAACACTACTTTGCGCTAAAGTTCAATTTTGGTTAACCATTTGAACGCCGGACGGCTCTGGCCGCCAACTGAAAGTCGTGCCATTGACGCTACGACGGCTACAGCCGTCACGAGTTCAAGATTAAAAGAGACTTGGTTTCGTATCAGTTAAGTTTTAATTTACATAGCATAGCGAACATGTTGGTGTGTGAGTTACACATTCGACGTAAGGCGTTCTAAAATCTAAAATATCTGGTATCGGTCCGGTTTTGTGGTCAGTGTGCATCAGGCGTAAAGACAACGCCACAGGTTAGCCAAAATATATTCTGCCGTGCGACAACCATCGAATGCTTTTTTTTCACATTCACAGGTGCATTATATTATGCGTAAGTTGAAGAAAAAAGAACCTTCACTTTGTCATTTCTTTGAAAATTCGTGTCGGCCGAATCCCCCACTATACATGGTGCTCTAAAGCACTGGCTGATATCATCGGCATATTATTTTGGTCAACATAAAGCGCCTGGATTATCTGTAGCAGCTGGCAAATGAAGCAATAAATATCCTTATAAAGTAGTCAATTTTTAACATCGCCGGACTTACTGTAGAATGGATAGGAACAATGTTAGTCACTGCCCTTTTTAACTTTTATAAAACCAATTATCCTAGCGTACACGTAGCAGTAATACTATTATAGGTACACCTCTCATAAACACCAATTGACTATAGACGAAGCAATAAAAGACCATACTTAATATAGTAAAAATATAATAAAAAATATATAACAAAAACTGCCATAATACTTTCTTGAATTTTTACTCGATTTTTTAATCCAATATTGCGATTTAGGCATACGTATTTATAATGTATTTTAAATTAGTTCTAAACGAGAGAAATGTATTGGGATTGTATAATAATAGAGCCCGTAGCGTTTTATAGGAGTAATGAATAGTTGACTCGAATAGATATCGTACTAAGTAATTTTCAGCTGTGATTTTATTTTTAACGTTTTTAACTGAGATTGTTTATAGTTGCTTTATTGTGATTTTATTGATATCGTTTTGTGAATCTAGTCGCAGATACTGACTCGAGTCTATCCGATGTTTTAGTGTGAAGAGTTCTAGCTGTGTTACGTATGACGCTCAATTATTAATGTTAAGGTTTTAAATGTGCATTTAATGAACATTTTGATAGTCCATTAGATCAAATATATCTATAGCGGAGACTACATAGTCGGGATTTGATATTATTTTAGCCGAGTAAGAAACGCGTATTCCTTCAGAAACATAGTGAGCGGTTGTGTTTAATCGGATATGCTAATTTGTTAAGCTACAAGATATGCCTGTTATTATTAAAGCTGATCTATAGTTATTTAAAGATGTCTTGAGAACAAAATTATCTAATATGTATTTTAAAATTAGATAAATATACAACATTTTGATGAATTTGTTTATTTATTATGTAACCTTAAAAAAGTACGGATTGGGTTGAATCACAGTATAAACATAGTTCGTCTTGAAACAAAGGTATATCACGCTGTTTGTATGTGTGCGTGGCTTGACCGTATGTATAATCTAGCCGCGGTTAGAAAGGGATTAGAGGTGACAGTTGACCATACACTTACGTCAAAGTGCATAGGAATTGACAGCTATTCCAATCCCAAACTTATCGCGGTTTCATTATACAGTCACGAGATTTAATTTGGTACCTACCCACCTTAGGTCCAAAGTCTATCTGACATTCTACAACAATAACGTTGAGTTTCCTAAAAGTTACAAATGTAGTACCTTACTTTTAACTTGACATCTGTAATGACATTGACGACTTCAAGCATATTTTTCTTGAAATGGGTCCCAAATTAAGGCCGCTTCCTCACTTGGCGGTGATGATGATGATGATTGGTCCGACCGATCTCGGTCACGGCGACCGTTTTAAAGGAGACCCTGTTGTCGCTGGTGAGCTCGCATGTGGCTTATGTAGCCAATTTTCTTTACGAAAGTTCTTGCGCATTGTGGGCATGTGAGCTCACCATTGACAGTATTGTAGGAAATTGCCGCAGGTGGACGGGCCTTCAGTTCGTCGCGCTTGGCGTCAAGCTCAGAGCGCCGTTGGTCTTCAAAATCGCGGACCTTGGTTTGCACCAGAGTCCGCCACTCGGGTCGTGTAGCAGCCTGCATTTCCCAGCGAGACGGCTCGATGCTACATCTTTTCATGTGCCGTTTAAGCGCATCTTTGTACCTAAGGAGTTGTCCGCCATGCTTTCGCTTGCCCTCCCTAAGTTCTGAATAAAAGATGCGCTTCGCCACTCTCTGCTCCGGCATCCTGGACACATGACCACACCACCGAAGTTGATGCCGCATAATATACGCCTCAATGCCACCAACATTGGCTCTGCGCAGCACTTCAGTGTTCCGCACACGATCAGACCATCGGATCTTAAGTATACTTGCAGTAAAACACAGAATCGGTACGGGTTGCTAAGCAACTAGTGGCGTCTACCAATCAACGAGCAGCGTTTATGCCGACAGTAAGTTTTACTGCACGCATACCGCCAAGTGAGGAAGCGGTCTAATGCTCGTGACCGTACCGCGAGCCACCACAGGCAAGTTGAACAGTAAGTATGGCTCGAGCCGGTTTAGTGGGCGGGGCCGCCGCGCCATCGTTGTGTTTAGTTGCGTGCTAGGTATCGAACGACGGGCATCGAAGGAACCCCGAAGAGGCAAGTCGAGACATCCATATTTTATAACTATTACCTCCTAAAAAAATATATACCTAAAACCACCCATTTCCCTATTAGATTTCCTTAACCCCTCGTATGCGGGAGGTCAAAAAAGTACCAAGTTCTAGTCTCTTCTGATTACGATATAGTGTATAAAATTAAGCTTGAAAAAAAACAAAAAGATATCCAAATTTTGAGCACAGATCCGTGCCTAAGCATACGAAGGGTACTTCAATTAAGCTAAATACATAGTTTTCCTAGAATGGCGTGGTGTCGACGTGCGCGTAACCCGGTGTGACTGGGGAGCTCCACACGTCAACGCAACCGTTGGCGTTGTTGTTCGGCGTTTTGGGAAAACTTTGAATTTAGCTTCATTGAAGTTTCAGTTGTCTACAATGCGGACAACTGGGAATAAAAAATCCCAGTTGTCCGCAGTTTGGTTCCCAGCTGTTCGCATTCTTTAGTTTAATATCTACTTAAGTACAGTCAACAGCATAAATAGGTGATCATTTATGTACCTTGTCACTTTAACGTCGTGTTATACAAAATTGTGGAACGATTGAAAGCGACATGGTACAGAAATGATAATTAATTTATGCTGTTGACTGTACATCAATAAAAACTAACACAGGCGAGTCAAATTTAAGGGTGCGAACACCTGAGAATAAAAAAAATGCTCCGTTGTCCACACCAAATTTCGAGGGTGTGGACAACTGAGATTAGCCGGATATTTGATGTTTTAAGAAATTGATCCCATGACGTGTCTAATCAGAACTCCTAGCGCCTGAGCGGCAATAGATAACAGAAACTCCCAAAGGGCTGGAGACGTACTGCTTTCCTATGTATACTATGGTTGAATTAACAACCTTTCTATTTCTAAAAGTATGTCTCTTTTCACTGATGTAAACTATTAACAAAAAATAAATAAAAAAACAGCCAAAAAAAACCGAAGTAGTGGATAGAAAGTAAATAAAATCAATTGTTCCCAGTAATAACGTTTATATTGTATAAATATTGAACACACAGTCGTATTGATATGTCACAAAGAGCTGTTAGTTTGTCCATTTTTACCGTTTATTTTTAACTACCTTGATCACTTAGATATTTTAAAAAGGGCTAAATTAGGCGCCTCCTCAATGACAAGAAAAGCAAACAAACTAAGGCACAAGCGTACCATCCTTTTCTTGATATAAAGGTACTTACATACATACACATAATGTAAAGGCAAGATTCCGATATTGGCCTTCCTTCACCACTACCCATAGCAATATTGATCAGAAGAAAACCTAGGTACAGTTAAAACTTGATCCATAGGCCACTATGGACTACGTTAAAGTCACGTTATCGACCAAAACGTAAGACTCGGGTAAACTGACCTATTGCTGACTGCCTACCGATTATTGACCCCATGAACTTTTAAGTAAGGTAATAGAGACGATAATTCAACAACCACTAGGTGCCAGAAACTGATATTTTAGAGGCCAGTCATTAGATTACTCTTATTACGATTTAGTTTGCAACGTCACGTTGTCAGGTAATAGTGGCCGAGTAGGTAATCACATTGTACAGATGTAGTGAATAATCCTTTCCCATAGTTTTTGGTCGGATAACTTCGTATTTATCTTGCTTTCTCAGTTGGTTTATTGATGGGTTTTGAAGATAATTGAGAAAGCTAGATAAATACGAAGTTATCCGACCAAAAACGATGGGAAAGGATTATTCACTACATCTGTACTTGTCTGTAATTGTAAGTCTTAGTAATAATGGTCTGTCACCAGGCTGTATCCCATGAACCGTGATAGCTATACTCAAAAATCTAATTAAGGACCAAAATCCGACAGTGCCCATCTTGATTATTTCGTTATTATAACATTATTTCACAAAAACATGAATGAGAACCGTAAAACTACATAACTATGGTCCTGACTTAACAATAACCCAAATTTACTTATTACATTATTCTAAAAATAAGATAGCTTTAGCTATAGCTAGAGTTTGGAGCAATCGATTTTAGGCCACACAGTACACATACCCAGCAATAATGACAGTAAGGTATCATATTTTAAAATAATGTAAAGAGGAAAATTTTACTATTCTTGCAGGCTAGGACCATAGTAGTGTAGTTTTACGGAACTCGTGTAACCAGTAACATTAGGGTGTTTAATTGATAAAAATACCTATACTCAAACCAAACTGCAGTAATCACAGCGACTGTTCGCCCGTTGAGGTTAGGATTTTGGTCATTAGATTTTCTAGTGTAGACAGTTGACATTATCAGATGTATTTCTATTGACGCAGAAATACTAAAAACAAAATATAATAAATATTTAAGTGGTTCCATACGACATGGCAGATAATGGGTACGGAGTCCGACTCGCACTTTTTGACTTTACTGTCAAGTAAATGAGAGCTACGACGTTGACATTACGATAACATGTCAAAGACCATATGGTTTTACTCAGTAAAATAAATTACCCTTCGCTATTGCCACGGATACCACACATAATGATTGGTTTATGATACATTCGTAAAACATAAATGTTAAATTTTTTTGACAGGCTTTTTTGAAGCAAATTCATACCTATAGTCTATACTTTTAGGTATTAAAAAAAATGTAAACATTCCAAATCACGTGACTTTGTTAAACAACCAATCAAGACTGTTTTATCGAGCTTTGACGTACGACGACTTTGACGGCAGCCAATAGAAGCAGAACACTGTCTACTTCTATTGGCTGACGAACTATATCACGTGGTTGTTTTGTTTACATTTTTTTAAATGCCTAAAAGTATACACTATAACATACTATAGCAATGTATTGAGTAAGTAATCAATAACCCTACATGACGATGTTTTTTGAAAATAGATTTTGTGTTTATACCAGGGTTTCAGGATACAAAGGAGACAATAAGATGTCATTATGACTTTATTTACAGATATTACAGCATATTTGTTTCACGCGCACGCCATCATGTAAAGCTGCCGTTTGATCACCAAATGATAGCGTTATGGTCTTTAGTCAGTAAGTGAATTATAATTTGGATGGATGTGGTTAAGTAAAGTTTATTTTTAATAACTCTTTTATAATCAACCTCCAAACTCACCCAAATCGACCTAGCCCGAAACTAATTGTAAGCCCAAGGCTTGTGTAATCACGGTACAAAAAGGTTCGTCTCTTTTGGACCTAATCTACATTGAAATAGAGTCGAAAAGTGAGGAACCTTTTCATTCCTCGACTATACTAGGGTCGTTCTCAAAAAAGTGGCACCGCTGAATTAATTTTGCATTTTTTAGAAAGTTTCCGATTTTGCGGTTTTTTTTAATTAAGATCGGTAGAAATAAAATCGAGTAATCGATATCACGTGGAGGGAAGTGATTTATTTCATTTTTTTAGAAGATACAGGTATTTGAACTCTGCGGTAAGCAGGTGAATGACTATTTGTAACCAGGTTATCGACAGCAGGGGCAGGTTGGCGACAAATACGTATAAATAAAGTAAAACTGTTAGCAGGTTAACGACAATGGGTGCAGTTAAGTAAATTGTTAAATAAAAACGACATTAAACTGACAACAAGTGCTTAATTTGAATATGTTTAATTCGTTTTTTCCTTATCTAAATGATTTATATAAAATAACACACCTTATTTACCTTTCAACCGTAACGGCATCTCATATGTTGAAAGGTTGAAACCCGGTGAACCGTATAGGCTACAGGGTGTTACATACATATTTACCTACATACATACGCTCGGTATACAACCCTGCTTCGTGTACTCGGGTATAAAATATTTATGCCACAAGCATTTTTGGTGTACAGTATAAGTTATTAAATAATTGTCGTTCGCCTGCCGTAAACGTCGTTCACCTGTTTTTTTTTAGACAGGTGAACGACATACAGGTCATGGACAAAATGACAGTTATATCATCAATACAAGTTAAGCACCTTGGTTAATGAACTGCATATTTATTGACATAAAAATAAACCATGTTTTACGTGCTATAAATTAATATCAATACAATAAGTCACACAATTATCAAAATATGGAAGACAGAATAGCGACTACGTACCCATTACAAACTCCCGCTCGCGTAAGTTTTTTGTTTATTATTTTTGAGAACTTCACACTGACGACGTGTTACTTCTAACAGCGGTAGCTGGGGACTGTAGGTCTCGAATTAGGCGGGGTTAGGCAGGTTAGACGAGATAGTTTAACCACAGAGGTAGCGTTTATCTCATGACAGGTGAACGACAAAAACTGTCGTGGATAAGAATAAATTTCAAATAATTCGAAATATGAGTATAGTATTCTTATTCGACACTACAGTTTTAAATCTTGAGTATATGTGTAAGTCAAAAATAGTATTCGCACTAAGCTACGTTTGTGATTTTTACGTTTTAATCAACTCGAAACATGAGTGCTTCGCGTTGGGACACTGCAGGTGAGCGACAAAACGTAGTTACAAATTGATTTTATGGTTATTAATATAATTAGAATTTATATCAAACCATTTGGCCTCTATTCAAAAAATGTCTTTTAATATGAATTGATAACTAAATTATATGGATGACGCTTTATGAAAAAAAAGTTCTAAGAGACACCTATTGACAGGTGGCGGTGCCACTTTTTTGAGAACGACCCACTCGTACGAGTAATGAATAGTACTCAGCTGTTATGGTATTTGTTATGGCAGAGTTTGAAAGCGATAAACAACCAAATACTATTAACACCCTGATTATACTGTACTTATACCGAGAATTACATAGAAAACATCCAAGACACATTACCCAAATATTTGTCATGACCAGGAATCGAACCCAGGGCGGTTAGCTTCGTAGGCAGGGTTACTACCAACTAACCTAACGCGTAGTCACCATAGTATACTAACGAAGTTAAAACGCTTAAAATTGTTTATTCACATGTATATTTTAATATTTTAAATTGATTATTGAAGGTACAATTGCATTAAATTCCTAATGTCGACTTAGGCGAAAACGAGTTTAAAATAATGGTAATTTAATATAACCTGAAAAAATAAAGTTTATACTCTGTTCAATCTAGGATGGTCCCTGTGACAGCCGTATTTCGTAATTTTAATCACTTACAAGAGAGATATTTAAAAGTAGCCGATTATTGTTTTAAATTCCTGAACGCAATTGGCCTGGCGTCGTTAGGTTTTTTTTTTTTATTTTTTTTTATTTATTAAATGTTACAGTCAAACAGGATTAAAACAGTCTAACAACAATAGAATATAACTTTTGTGTACATTTTAAAATAGTGAACACAACAAACTTAGTGATACTGGCAGAAAAAAAAATGCTGAAACTTAAAATATGAATTAAAACTAAATTTATAGCTTATGGGTGGATCAACTTTTTGTTGTTGTTATTCTGTCCCGTAACCCAGGAGACAACAGTGTTAGAGTTTCTTAGAAAAAATGCTATAATATAATTATACTTCTAGTACACTCAGGAGAAAGCCCATAAAAGAATGGGTTTGGAATTGCCAATAAAAATGATTTTTAGTGGACTTATATTATTTGAAATCACAGTTTTAAAGAGTGACTCAGGAGACGTCACCATGGCAACGAGCTACAAAGAAAAGTTGATTGACCCTTATTTATTTACTAGGTTTATACCAATGTGGTATTTATGTAATGTTAAAGAAACAAGTGTCATACGTGTTTATACTAAGTGTCACATGCATCCTCCTATATTGAACAGAGTATAGGTTGCTTTATGATAGCTGTTACGAATCTAAGGGATATTGAATACATTAAATATCCTTACCGTTCTGTAAGATCTGTATATACATACACAACAATGTAATGTGATATGAATTTCGTTTTTTTTTATTCGAACAAGGTTTTGTAAATATAAAACTATATTTATTATTACAAGTTAAGTACTTTATAACTTCGAGCAACACGGCCTTAGCTATGAATATTACAGTGAAATAGATCTGACATTTCTTGCGGGGGGGAAATTTGCACACAAATGCAGCTTTTACACCTAAATACAAAAATAAAACTGTAATGATGACACTTATACATAAACAATGGGACAATACACCGACAAAACTTGCGCACCTCGAGTAATTTTTTTTCTCAACAGATCAGAGTTTTGTACGAACGAGCGGACTCGATGCGACAATTGTATTACAATAAAATATACGAATTTGGTATCTTAATGCAATAGAACAGCAATAATACGATAAAAATGTACGTGCATATGAAATGTAACAACATATTTTTGTAAGTTTTATGTCCCAGACCCCTTTTTACAGCAGAAAACAGAGCAATTCGGCATTTTAAGTGTAGGTAACATTTACTCGCGCGACTGGACTCTGTCTAGTTGACAATCTGAGTGACTAGTTTTATTACAATGCGCATGCCCGGTTGGGCTTGTACTAAGACAGAGGGGAAAAGTTGCGAATGCCTACTGCCATGCGTGTTGCTCGAAGCTTTATAAACACTATATAACTGTAGTGTTTGCAATCCGCTAAGACGCGCCCCATCATTAATTAGTTGCATGATTGCGTTGACGCATTGGCGTGGTGAAGGTGAACGTTCAAACTTACCCACACACCGGAACAATACGAACACTGTTGCTTGGTAGATTTAAAGATAAGATAGTGGTAGCGGTCCAGACGGATCCACATATTAGTGGGACGAGACTTGGGGATTAAAAACACTATAATTTTACATTAAAAAGGTAAAGGTGATGGTAGACTTGAGCATTTACTCGAGCATTCGCTAGAAATACTAGCGGAAATTTCGATTGGCTGTTCATTTGGGCGAGTATAGCGAAAGTCTATTAACACCTTAGGGATAAGGTCAACCGTACAAATTTTAGCTAAAACAAATATTAACAGTTTAAAAAGCATGAAAAGAACGACTACAATGAAATAAATGAGAAATTATTTCCAATTCACTTCTTTAAACTATGGCGGTTATTCATAATACTTAAGTTAATAAAACGGGTTCGTCGCGGATAGGATATTTGACGATTTTTTTACGTGTTTTATTTCGTACGGAATTTATTTATTTCAATTTTAACATCCAAATTATTTTTAAATTTCATTAATACACTATCTTAGAAAGGTTTTAGAGACAAATGATATGGTTAAATTTCTTACTTAATGTTAAAAATTAAAGTGTGTTCTTTCAATTACGCAGAGTTTTATGAAGCTAATTATTTTTAAGTAATTAAGATATGTATAATATAGCTTAGAAGTGCCCAATATTCCTGATTTGTTTGGTTTGCATTTGACGTTACTAAATAATCCGCAAAATTTAATGTAAGAAAACCACCGTTTTGATAAAATTCTCCATATAAAACGTCAATTTCATAGGTAAGGACCTAATACTTAAATAAGTACATAAAAAAACATCAGTGACTCAGGAATAAAAAAGCGCGCTCATCACACCATTATCTGCCCTTACCGGGATTTGAACCCAGGACCCCTAGCTCCGTAGGCAGGGTCACTACCATCTAGATCAACGCGTCTCGTCGCCAAGGTGAGAGTAGTCCTATAAGTAATAATATATTGACACCAAACTTCAGTTATCCATATTAACAACTGCATAAGAACCCGTTTTATTAACATTATAAATTCGTCTAATGTGTGTTAAAAAATCATATTTATTACTCTGGGATAAAAGAAAAATGCCTTAGTTAAAAATGGGCATATTATATAATTCCTATTGCATACAACTTCTTCAAGCAATGATCCCGACCGATACAAGATTTTGTGTTGTTATATAGATATGTTGGACCTCTATTCTAAAAACAATATTATTACCTTTTACATGTCATCGTATTGGTTATAACTCGGCTATTATCAGTGTCAAGTAAATAAGAGCCATCGTAACGTTGACAATAAGATAACATGTAAATAAGCAATATGGTTTTACCCAGTACAATAAGGCCTTCGTCTCCACCTAAGAGTCATTGTTCTTTATTTTTTTGACTCTACTGCTACCGTGATAGAATAGTCGCAAATGAATTATTTCATATTCATGTCAAGTATAAGGGACTTGACATGAATTCATTATTTAAAAAAAAAAAGGTTGTTCTAACATTGCTTTATCAAAACAACTCGCCAGTTAACCCTTCTTTGCATTGGGATGGAAATTTCCATCATAACATAATACCAAATTTTTATATTTTTTTTGGATGTTTTTTTATGTGTGTTCAAAATCAAATAGGGTTTGAATTCACGACTTTTTTTATTTTTATGTTTATGTCAACTTGTTGACTTGTTGACAAATAAAGGCCGAGCTATAGTCCCGACTGTGCGTAATAATAACATTTTCGTGTGCGTCTTGTGATGTCGTAGGTTCCCATCGTAAAACCAGCTTGGCCAAACTGGTAAGTATCGCATTACACTTCATTGCATTTGAAACGAATTATTTTGTAGTTTTGTTAACGTGTGGTAAAAAATAAAATCTCTACATGTTTTTAATTCACAATTTTAGTCATGGAAATCCATCAATAGTAGTTTTAGAGTTTTATATATCCATATGCAGGTTTCCCCTTAACTTAAATATATTTCTGCAATGGAAATGAATTGAAACACAAACAAATCATAGTATCACAAACGTGACCACTTAACTACCATAGAATCCAATAGCAATGTAGCGAATTGGAACAGAACGTACTAATATTTTAAGTGTGAGAGTGTTTGTCTGTTCATCCGTGATGGTCCGAAGACGGACGGTACTTCTTACCCCGGAAAATTGCACAGTACCCGGGGGGTATAGCAATTAACTTTTTCAGATGTTATATTACTTTTTTATAAAAATCGGCACTAACAGCGTCTTAGAGCTTCATCGGTGAACAGGTATTCTATCTGGCAAAACCTTATAGCTTTGACATGTTATCGTATTGTTTCAAACACGGATGCCATTACTGTCGAGTAAAAAAAAGAGCTACGTTTACAATACCAGTTATGTCATGGGTGCCTTCAAGAACAGAGCTTTCATTTCCCACTGGCCGACAACGGACCGACAATACTTGAGTTGCTGGTGTTTATGGGTGATGGTACAGTCAAAGACATAAGTCGCTAAACAAAATAAAGCTACGAATTTAACTGTACACGAGAAATCTCCATGTGTTAATATACAAATGTATGTTCAAAACTCCTTGATCGTCATGAACGTTCAAAAGTCCCTAAACACTACCATAACTTAATTAACGCCAAAAATCGCTGAACACTTAAACTCGATGAAATAATCCAAAAGTCAATGTACGCTAAAATTCCACGAAGAAGTCCAAAATTTGCTGTTGCCATCAATGATAATCTAATTACGTAGATTTATAAAGTCCAGCAACTTTTGATAAAATATTGTTTACTAACATTTGACATTCTGCAATGTTCACATAGATTTGATCAACCATTGGTTCAGCGACATATGGAACTTTACATTGTGCAGGTGTTTTGAAAATTTGGATCTGTTCATCAATTTATGTCTTCGACTGTACTTTGCATGCATGTTTATCTACACACATATCACGAGTCCTCTATTATGCGTTCAAAACCCGTAGGCAATGACCAGCATTACCTGTGGTAGTAGGTGACAGCGATGACAGCTGTTAATTTTGGAAGATATTTGAAATTTGGATTACCTTACAATATTCGATAATGTAATGAAATTACGTTACAGCTGAACCCTTCTTAGAGTACTTATATTATGAGTGTAGATAAAGTATTGTAATTGGCATTACGCAACCGTCACGTAAACTATTATCGCCTAACTCCCTCATTAAATAAAAACTATAACATGTCAGAAGCAATACAGTTTTACTGACTGAAACAGAGCTCCAAGTAACACTAGCACTAGAACCAGACGAACTCTTAAGGATCAATAAGTTATGTCTAATCGTCATCTTCACTGGCTGAGACAGATTTCCTTGAGATGGGAGTGTCCGGGCGGGATCCCCCGGAGCCCGGGCTTCCCGAGCGGGATCGAGACCCTGAGCGACTCCTCGACTTGGATTTGCTTCTCGACCTGCCAAAATGGAATGATTACTGTGTATATATTTTATAGAAACATTTCAAAGAACGTATAATTCAGAATTGTCGTTTCATCGAAAGGTATTTCTTGATACACGTAATTATCGTTAAAACATCATGATAATGATATGATGATTCGCAGTTAATTGCATTAGACAATTGAGATTTGATTTAAGACTGCGCCGAGCGTACGCCGGATGTACAGTGGCGCCCTCATTACTATTATTGTGTTTTCTAATAAACTAAAGTATTTTCTTGAAATTGGACGATAGGTTTTTGTACTACAAATGAAAACACAACATATAGGGTATATCACATAGTTTTATAACAATTCACCTTCGAGTTATCAACTTAACGGAAAAAAGTAGCCAGCTTTTCCCGTTAAGCTGACTACTCAAAGGGTAATTGTTATTAAAGTTTGTTACGTATCCCATAAATTGTGTTTTTACTTGCGCTACAAAAACGTATCGTCTGATTGGACGGAAATTCTTTAGTTAATTAGAAAACAGAATAATAGTAATGAGGGCGCCACTGGACGCTCGACGTTTGCTCGGTGCAGTCTTAATGTTAAGCTAGCGATATAACACGACACGGGTAGCCATCCATCATTGGATCTTAAGGTAATAGTGGATTGTCCATTATTTTTAAAATTGGTACTTAATACCCAAAAGCTGTTACTTAATAACAAATTATCTCAGTCACAGTACAACAAAAAGAAATTACCTCGACCTTGAAACACTTTTCGACTTCGATCCCGATCTGCTTTGGGACCGAGACCGCGATCCGCTTTTCGACCTAGAGCGGCTCTTCGACCTCGACCGACTCTTCGACCTGGACCGGCTTTTCGACCTGGATCCACTCTTCGACCTTGATCGGCTTTTCGACCGCGATCTACTCTTCGACCTCGATCTGCTCTTTGATCGCGAGCCACTTTTAGAGCGCGATCTGCTTTTAGAGCGTGACCGGCTTTTAGAGCGCGAGCCGCTTTTAGAGCGCGAACGACTTTTCGACCGTGAGCGACTCTTGGCGGAGCCAGAGCGCGATCGACTGCGGGATTTGGAACGGCTTTTCGAACGAGATCTGTGGGTGATAAAACAATGAATTAATTAAATAACTTCGATGACATCTGCGGATTAGAATTAAAAGCAGGGCTCGTGAACGAGCTAATTATGGTTCTTAACCAGGTTTTACATAAACGCACGCTCAGAGCCTGTTAAGAGTTGAGACCAGCGTCGCTATTGCCTAACGCACTCGCAATCTCAATTGTTTTCAAAGCGGAACAGCTGTTTTTATTTTGTACGCAGACAAACCTTCGATTTTCAAAATAAAAACAATTGCGATTGCGAGTGCGTTAAGCAATAACCCCTTGGGTATTATTGGTTTTTGATTATTCCTGCAGTTGGATAGCGTGG
Source organism: Acleris laterana (assembly GCA_963966035.1). Classification (NCBI taxonomy): domain Eukaryota; kingdom Metazoa; phylum Arthropoda; class Insecta; order Lepidoptera; family Tortricidae; genus Acleris; species Acleris laterana. The sequence goes on from CAWYPN010000453.1 coordinate 18,544, forward strand.
CGTCTGTGGTGTTTAAAAACGATAAGGCCGTTTGACTTCAAGTATTGGAAGTGAAAATGCAACTAAAGAACTAGCTAATGTGGTAGGAAAGACATCAAATCTATAGCAGTGATGGGCGGAGATTAAACGGAAGTTTTATTTCGGTCTTTGATCAGAACCGTTTTTTTTTATGGCATAGAGAAGACCAACGAGCACACAGGCCACCTGATGGTAAGTGGAAACTGTGACCCATAGACATTCGCATTCACAAGACTGCAATGCAATCCTAAGACTGCAAACGCGTTGCCAACCTTGAGGACTAAGATGGAATGCCTCTATGCTAGTCATTTCACCGGCTGTCTTATCCCCAAACCGGAACACAACAATGCGAACACTGCTGTTTGGCGGTAGGTTAATGGATAAGATGGTGGTAGCGATCCGGACGGACCCTGCACAAGGTCCTACCATCCGCATCGATTCTGTTCAAACGTAATCGAAAAGAAAACGAGCTATAAGCAACACGCTTGCCTATTTCCTTACAATATTCACTCACCTATCACTATCACTGTTGGACACGATCCTCTTCCTGCCCTTATTGGCGGGCGGGCTGCGACTGCCGCTGCGGCTGCGACTCTTGCGACTGGCATCGGACTCAGACTCCGATGTCGAGATGGTTTCCTTTGAGACGATCTTGAGTCGTTGCTTGGCGCTGAGTTTCTCGTCGGTAGCTTTCGATTTGTCTTTGCGGCCGCCTTTCTCCTTCTGTTGAGAATATGTAAAAGTAAGAACGTATCGAGGCTTCTTGGTTTCTGCTCAAACTAACATACTAAATGCAATCTGATATTACTTGGAGATAGCAAACTTATATTTCAAGTAGCTAGTAGATTCACTCCATATTACCATCCCGTAAAGAGCCCTCCATGTGGCCAATTTACTGTATAAATATTTTGATTTTAAAATTTTGAAATGTCATACTCGTAGAACTTTATGTTAATGTCGCCAAATTCGTATCTTCAGGAAAAGTTTGAAGACAAAACCGAGCGACACTACAGTGCGTGTGTATATTTGTACGAACAGTTTCAGACCCTATTTGCCACCCTCGTTTATGTCCCAGTGCTAGTAAAACTAACCTAAGGTATTTTTTTAAACTTAATTTAATTTACAAAGCAAGCTTTAGCATACACAGTGAAGTCAGTATTTGAATTATATTCTTGATAAATATGTTGTGTCATTTGTTTTAAACTCATACTCACGCCGCCCTCATTCCCAGAGCTACAGAATTACCAACAACTCTAAAAACTAGTTAATATTTCTGTAACCACATCTTGCACAATTAGGCTCAGATGTTTACCAGTGTAAAATACACTTAAATTACCAACAACTCTAAAAACTTGTTAATAATTCTGTAACCACATCTTGCACAATTAGGCTCTGATGTTTACCAGTGTCAAATACACTTACATTCATTTGTTAAAAAAATATAGTTAAAATAATATTTGACAAATTTCATTATTTTTCACATAATTCGTTAAGTATGAAACAGTCAGTCAGTATTCTGTAGCTCTGCCTACCCCACTCTGGGAATAAAGGCGTGAGTTTATGTATGTATGTATGTATGAAACAGTCGGTGTGGTTTTATAATGTACAGTGTAGGGTACCTTCTTCCTGCCGCGCTTGTTGGGCGGCCGGTCGCTGTCGGAGCCCGAGGCGCGCTCGCGGCGCTTCTTGCCCTTCTTGTCACCTTTCTCCTTGCGCTTCTTCTTCTCTCGTCTGTAACGGAAATTTAAACAATGACTTGTCATAAATGTTGTTTCGAAATATGTAAACACGGAAGATCAAACTCAAAGTGGTATTTTTATAATAATTATAAAATACCGACTCCATGGATTCTAAAACTACGATATGCCACCAAAAGTCTTAAATCTAGTAATTACCTACCACGGCACCTATTTAAAAAAACCATCATCAGCTCCATTATTCCTGTACTCTCCAAACGGTAACTTATGTGCAGACCTAGGAATATTCGGGGCAAAATTAGATGACGGCTAGGGATTGCCTACATCGATAAACTCAATTATCGATGCTTTTGCAATATATTCGTGATCGCTCCAAGTTGTTTGTAAAAATAAAATTTGATTGAAAGTATGCAATGAAACAAAATAGCAAAATCATTCTGGTTATTCTTTATTTTATAAGGATTTTTTAACCTTCACTCATCATCATCATATTGTGAATTTGAGAATGACTGTCCCATTTACTATTGTTAAAATAAACGACTAGAATTCGTTAGGGGTAAAAACAATATGACGATGATGAGAGAAGGTTATACATCTTTTTAAAATAAAGAATGACCAGAATTATGTTGCTATTTTGTTAAATTTGCATACTTTAAAGTACAAACCATTTTTACAATCAAAACTTGGATCGATCACTAGTATATGGGAAAAGCATAGATAATTAAGTTTATCGATATAGGCAATCCCTAGCTGTCATTTAGTTTTGCCCCGAATATTCCTAGGTCTGCTTATGTGCATTATCCAACGTTGCTTAGTCGGAACAGGCAAACGCACAAATGAATCACTTTTAGAAGCACTCACTTGTCATCGTTCGGCCTGTCGCTGCCACTGCCCGAGTCGGAGACGTACTCGTCGCGGCGCCGGCCGCGCGCCCCCTTGCCCTTGTTCTCCAGCGGCATGTCCGCGAACAGCATGGCGTTCTTCGTCTTCTCCTTGAACTCCTGTCGCTTCTGCAGGTTCTCGACGGTACTCTTCTGTTGTTGCTCCTCGCGGAAGCGGCGTTCTTCTTCCTGAAGGAACCGAATCATTTGTGAGACAAGCTTTTGGTGCTGATTGTACAGTTGAACAATTGGGTTTCTAGGCCACTATGGGCTTTGTCAATGTGACGTTGTAAACCAAAATCATAGGAAGTGTCTTTGGTTGTCAACGTCACTTTAACATAGTCCATCCTAGAAATCAAATTGGTTGACTATATCTTTTTGTAAAGTCAAGTTAAAGATAACGAATCCTAATTAGGTTACGAAAACGGGAAATTGTTTGAAATTAACGCACAAAGCAAGTTAAAATGTAAAAAAAAATTGCCTAAAAGAATTTAACAAATAGTGCACACAATCTTCCTGTTTAAATTTAAAACCGTACGTTACAAAACGTGCGATACACGGTTTTTCAAAGCACATATATCGTAAAGTCCTCTATTATCCGTTCAAAACCCATAGACAATGACCAGCATTACCTGTGGTAGTACGTGACAGCGATGACAGCTGTTAATTTTGGAAGATGTTCCAAATTTGGATCTCATTACCTTACAATATTCGATAACGTAATGAAATTACGTTACAGCTGGTTTCAGAACCCATCTTAGAGTACTTATAATATGTGTGTAGATAATAGTACATTGTGTATTAAGGGTGGTAAAGAAAGAATTACAAACGAGAGTCTGTTAGAAGCCCGAAGCCGAAGGCTGAGGGCTTTAATGACTCGAGCTTTGTATTTCCTTTACCACCCGTGTAACATATAATGTTTTTCATCACAATTGCGAGGAAATGAAATAAAATCAGACAAAAGATCATATTTTTAACTTATTAGCGGCAGACTACATCATTGTCTGTGACTTACCACAGATAATGTCAAATGTGTTCGGAGTCCGATTCTAGTGACATATGAGATCAATAGTTTATTATGCGAGATTGTTAGGAAATAGTATTCAACTGACATTTCATCTCGAATGAAACTTCATATCGAATGGCACAAGAATTGGGGTCCTGACGTATTGTGATAGTTCGAGTCCACGTATAATATTAAAAAAAAAAGCTATTACGCACTTTAGTTACGTTATGGTAAAAAAAGGCCCGCGGGTATTATTTTGGATTTACGGTCGATTTTTCTAGCATGTTAGGACACTATTTACGAGCAAGTGTGATGAAAAGTATTGAAATTGTCATTACACTCATTACGCAACCGTCACGTAAACTAGTATAATAGTACATTACTACAGAGGCCGGGAAGTAGGGGGTTGCCGGCCGAGTGATATAGGATACTTACGAGGCTGGCAACCCATTTTCACGGCGAGGTACGTATAGTGCTTTTCTCAAACATATGCAATTAAATAAAAAATACATCACTCAAAAAAGTAAATTGATAAATGTCCACCCTAGGGAAGAAAAATAATTGGGTGTTAAAATAAAGTACCAGGAGCGCAGCGGTAATTAGGAGGTATATCAGGCATAGCGCAACTTAGATCTCAGGCGGTGCGGGCAACCGGCGGGCGGCGGCGGGCGCACACAAAGACCTTCATAATAGACGAACAGTATGTGGAAGCGAGAGTGCAGCCTCTTTATGCACGAATACGAGTGCGACAGTGACAGCGAAAGACGTTGACGTTGTAACCATTTTGAAAGCTAATGGTAGCCCACGGTAGCCCACTGGCGACAGCGTCTTTTAGTTTTTATTAAAATATTCAGGATAATTGTATAAACGTGGTGTCAAAACCGATAAAAACAACAATGGTGGGCTGTGCAGTACCTGATTGCGAAGTCAATCATAGGAATAATCCAAACAATGAGTCATTTCACAGGTAAGTATGACCCACACATAGTCATTTTTGAACTCATATTTTCAAGGATTCGTAGGTCCAAGGAATACGGTTAGTGGTCTAATAAGTACGATATATCATGTAGTTTTGTGTTTTATGCATATTTTTAATTTTTATATGTAAAATGAAAAGATGTTGTGTCCGTGAAAATTTCCATTTTTTAGGTAGTGATTGAATGTTTGAATCACACTCATCTATCGATAAGTTATCAATATGTCGATATTTCTTCATTCCTTCTCATAATTATTTAAACATTATTCCGAGCGATTATAAAACGCAGCTAGGTAAATTGATCGCAGTTTATTATTTATCATTAAATGCCAAATAAAGTGACCGTTCCACCGTTTGAAAAGTATATTATTCCAGATGAACTTGGGTTATTTATTATTTATACCTATTAACCGAAGCGAAGCGAGGGCGGGTCGCTAGTTTCTCTATATAAGTAACTTTATTGTTGCCTAGTGCCCATATTAAAAACCTAGAATTTGTGTGAGATTGAAATTTATTAATTACTAGCGACCCGCCCTCGCTTCGCTTCGGTTTATTTGAGTTTTCTATAACACACGTACATAAAACAAAATTTATTATACATAAAAACCTTCCTCTTGAATCACTCTATCTACTAAAAAAAACCGCATCAAAATCCGTTGCGTAGTTTTAAAGATCTAAGCATACATAGGGACAGACAGCGGGAAGCGACTTTGTTTTATACTATGTAGTGATTTACATTAAAAATTGATTGTATGATATGTGTGTGGTAATTACCATGAAAAGAGTATTATTATAGATAATGAAAGAATCTTGTGTTTTATTAGTGAAGAATGCTAGTTTTAAGTTCCACGCAAGATACAAACAAGTCTTATATAAACGAGTCTTTATCATCGATATTTTTTCGATATAACGTACGGACATCACTAAAATTACTCACACACTTGTAAAATCACGCACACGTTGACATTTCCGTTTTGGTAACGCGGGAAAAAGGGAGTCTGTTCGTCTATTACGTCAGTTATATAAAGGTCTTTGGGCGCACACGACACAGCGCGGATGTCTCCCAAACGTTTATGCACTCCTAGTATTTGACGTTATAACATTTTCTCAAAAAATTTAAAAATATAATTTTCATCACACTTGCTCGTAAATAGTGTCCTAACATGCTAGAAAAATCGACCGTAAATCCAAAATAATACCCGCGGGCCTTTTTTTACCATTACGTTACTTAAGTGCGTAATAGCTTTTTTTTTAAATATTATACGTGGACTCGAACTATCACAATACGTCAGGACCCCAATTCTTGTGCCATTCGATATGAAGTTTCATTCGAGATGAAATGTCAGTTGAATACTATTTCCTAACAATCTCGCATAATAAACTATTGATCTCATATCGACACCTCCTAAGTATACTGGTGTAAGTAACCTTTTTGCGATTTTCGTTTTTTTGCATTTTTATGCCTATAATACTTATATTTACCTCCCACAAAAATTTCATGCGGAAATTCCTGCTACTTTCTGAAATAAAGTGACGTATACAAATGCAAGTAACACTTTTTTGTAAATCGGTAGGTTGTAAACTGAGTCAAGTCGCTTGCACCACAGTACGCGGGACCGATTCCGTGGAGGGGCTGAGTGTGAGCGGTACAACTGACAGTTGGCTCAGTATGCTCGTAAACCATTAATGGTAGCAGACGTTGGCTCAGTATACTCGCTTCTGTGTCGACGCGATATACGTTAATAAACGTGTTAGAATCATAATTGGGGTACGCCCATTTTAACAATGTATGAAAATTTCAAAACCATTTCGAGGAATAGGTTCCTCAAACTAACCTCTGCTATTAAATTGAAAATACATGTTACAGTGAATTAATTATATAGTTATAAAGAAATGACCTTCATTTGACCCCTAAATGCGGTCCGAATGGCGCTATATCAACAATGAAACATATAAAACCTATCCAATGTTTAACTTAGGTACTTTTTTTCTTTTTTATCAATGGCGGTCCACCGCGGTATTCTGCAGTGATTTTGCCAGTGTCAAGTGAGTTGAGTAAACAGTAAACAGAATAAATCAAAAGTAAAAGCCGGACATCTTCCCTCCCCGATGGTTACCGGTAGATTCCAATATTTTACCTCATTACTACAATTTTGATACCTAGCTGACACCTACGTTCGAAGACAGCTGTTGTCATAAAAAAAAAGTTTTTTTACAAATTGACTATTAATTCTTATGATTAAATTAGTATATTATTAAAGCCATTTCTCTTTTAAGTTGTGTGTGATAAATGTAATTAATTTATGTGATGAGTTTTTCCAAGAGGTTCAATACGACGGCATCGGCACCAACATTTATTATAGAAACGAATGATTAGAGGTATGGAATCTCTTATCCATATTCTTTTTCTACTCTCGTACCGTACCGCCAATATTGATATCGTTAATGGTATCAGAATACCACCAATAGTGTAACTGAAGCGGAAAAACAATTCTATTATGAGCGTTGCTATGGTTATAACAGTTCTATAATAACTAATGATGAATAATAATTACGAGTAATGACCGGTTTTTTTTGGGGTTTTCTAAAGATAAAACCTAGCTAGATCGAATTATTGCTCCCGAAACCCCCTGCATACAAAATTTCATGAAAATCTTTGGAGCCGTTTCCGAGATTAAGGTTATATTATATACTTATACAATAATTGCTCGTTATAAAGTATTGTAGATGTGATTGTGTGCAGTAAATCTGCTCTAGAAAGAAGTTATGCAGGAAACGCTGTATTTATTTGAATTTAGGTAATAAGCAATGGCAGAATACTAATAATTCTCTGAAACTATTAATAAATTGTGTTGCGATTGTTTCTTTACATAATGTTTGAATAGACGTGTTTTAAAAAGAAAACACAAATAATTTAAAAATAAACGTCTTTCTAAATAACTCCGGCATTTTTGCACAGTAAGCAGATGAGGTTAATTTGATGAAATAATTTATTTTAAACCACAAAAACGCTCTTAATCATGAAAAGCTTCAAATGAAATCCTTATAAAAGGCTATAACTATCGAGTAAAAATGTAAAAGCAGACAGTTATCTTTCTGGTGTATCCCAATTATGAAAATGAATAAAGACTGAATCTTGTAAGATACTAAGTAAGAAGTTATCTCAAATAAGATTGCTTTAAAAACAATATCTTATTATTTGGGTTAGTAAAGGTGTTCGAATGATAAATAGCAAAATGATTAAAAACGTTACTTTAAGGTAATTTAATTAAGTTTATAAATTTCCATTACTATTAGTTAATTGAAGAGGTAAAAGCGTTTGTTATGAAAGTTTCCATTAGGAACATAAAATAATTATGGCTGTTATAAAAATGTAAGTAAGTTTTTACCAAAATAACACCGTTATTTGGCAAGTTACTATCTTTTGATTTTAAGAACACGGGTTTAGTCATATTTTTAAAAGTCAACCCTTATTATTTTAATATAAAGAACATGACAATATTACAAAAGTGTACTGGTTTAAGTGACATGACTTTTTGTATACTGGTACTAGTGATTATTATGCCCAAATAATAGTAATAAGGGGTAACAGAGCAAAGCAATATCTTTATTTATAAATGATACCACCCATAATCACTTAATTACCTATAAAAATAATAAATAGAAGCTAAATTGTAATGATAGCCACAAACAGTGTATACTGGATCAAGTGGTAGTTAGCTCAGTATACTATAAATTGAAACACATGTAATACGCGTACGAGGGCTGCCTTTTAAGTTGTGTCGTTTGAAATAAGTATAGACAATTTAATAGATTATTACCATTTATTGTTTTTCAAAGAATTCGCCGCGATATTTAATACACTTTTGCATGCGTTCAAACCAGTTTTTAAAACATTTATTCCACTCCGAAGTGGGGGTAGTCAAAATGGCCGATTTGTATGCGTCAACAGCTTCTTCGGGTGAGCTGAAACGTTGACCACGAAGACTTTGCTTAATTTTGGGGAACGTAAAAAAATCGTTAGGGCTTAAGTCAGGACTGTAAGGCGGGTGATCTAAAATTTCCACGTTTTGGGTGTTCAAAAACATCTTTGTCTGGCGGGCGGTGTGCGAACTTGCATTGTCATGGTGCAGTATCATACGACGTTCCGAGTTGTTTTTTCGAAATTCGGTGATGACTTGTGGCAAACAAACAGTGGTATACCAGTCGGCGGTAACCGTCTTGCGATCTTCTAGTACAATAGTGGCGACGTGACCACCCTTTGCCACAAACGAGGCAACCATTTTTTTTGAAGTGCTCCGAGAGCGTATGACTTTGGTCGGTTTTGGCTCGTCCTGGAAGACCCAGACAGTTGACTGCTGTTTTGAATCTGGATCGTAAGCATATATCCAAGACTCGTCACCACTAACCACATCATAAACATGTTTTGACTCTCCTCGGCTGAATCGCTTCAGAGTTTTGCGACACCATAAGTTGGTGTCGCTGCTACGGGCTGTTTTTTGGTCGTCGCTAAGCAAATGTGGTATCCAACGAGAGATCAACTTTTTTACAACAAGTTCTTCGTGCAGGATTTTTTGGACAGTGGTCCCTGAAATGCCCACGGATGCCTCTATTTCACGGTATGTCACATGACGATCTTCGAGTATTAGCTGCCGCACGGCTTCGATATTCTCTTGCGTCATGGCGGTTTTTGGACGACCTTCACGAAGCTTATCACTGAGGCTAGAGTGCCCACGTAAAAATTCTAAGTACCAGCGTTCTACAGTCCTAAGACACGGTGCTGCATCACCAAACACAGATGTGATCTCCTCAAAGCACTGAAGTCGCGATAATCCCCTTTTAAAGTTGTAGAAAATTACCGCACGCAAATTTTCCTTAGACATTTCCATTTTTACAACCGACTTGTCACCTTTGAATAGACGCTGTAATAAAACTATTCGACCAATTTGAAAACATTCTTTTGTTTTCGAGTTCTAAATTCAAAAGGATGAAAATGCCATATGTTTTTTTTTAAATAATCGCGGGAGGTTGGCAAACGACACAACTTAAAAGGCAGCCCTCGTATACTAGTTTATCTGCGCTTTTCTCAAAAACCGCTATAGTTTTTTAAATTCTAAATATGTAGAAGAAAACGTAGTACTTTAATTAAGATAAATCTAAAATTTCATTACATTATCTTTAAAGGAAAAAAAGTTATGCATATATTTACCTTTGCACAGCTCTCCTGTGAAGTCGTGATTTTGCACTTGCATCAGTGTACTTAGGAGGTGTCGATATGTCACTAGAATCGGACTCCGAACACGTTTGACATTATCTGTGGTAAGTCACAGACAATGACGTAGTCTGCCGCTAATAAGTTAAAAATATGATCTTTTGTCTGATTT
>CAWYPN010000454.1:0-14821 GCA_963966035.1 Acleris laterana
GATGCTGCGCCAGCGCTTTCAGCGCGTGCAGCGCGGCGCGCACGTCGCGGCGGAAGCTGTCCTCGTACTGGCCGCCCGTGGCGCGCGCGAACAGGCGGCGCGAGCGCACGGCCAGCCGGAACACGCAGCCCAGCGAGCGCAGGCACTTGCGGATCGGCTCCTGGCCCTCCGCGCCCGCCGCCCACTCGGCGCAGTGCTGCACTGATGATAGAAGACCCCTGGGGAGGAGCCGGTCAAGTGAATCACGCCCAACGAGGATTCCATATTCAAGTATTTTTATAGGTGTTAAGTATATTTATTCTCCTGTGATAATTTAGAGTTTGGACACGTTTTCTAGCTGAACTCAGAAACTTTATTGTTATAATTTAATTTTACTATTCCTGTAAACTAAAACATATCGTCGGCTTAGTGCAAGAAGTCACTAATGGCATAAAATCACTAAGCACAGGTACGAGCACAGGCGGATTCGCCGCGACTTACTCTTTCTAACGCACGGATCCATTTTTTTTTACATTGAATAATTTTGATGTTACAGCCATGACATTAAGTCATTAACTTAACTTTTTGCCTTATTGATTTGATGTAAATTGGTTTTAGACCATTACTAACTTTAAACAAAACAAATTTGTTATTTTTTATCTTTTTATTTTGTTTGAATATTCACTTTTGTTACTTATCAACTTTAAAAAATAAAACAATATGAATAAAGCTATGAAAGTATTTGAGCTAGAATTCATTATATGCATATAGTTACTTTTAGCAAACCGTAAAACGAAAATAAAAGTTATTATCATGCTTTAATGATTTTTAACAAAATGAGCATTGGATGCACATTACCACTTTTACTTTAGTATAAAATAACTAAAGCACTTTATAAAGTTTAAAAAAACTAGGAGACAGCATTAATGGCAATCAGAATGATTTTTTAAAGTAATTAATGATATTTATCGATTTTTGTTATGTCCAAAGACATGTAATTCACGTGATTAAATTATGGTTAGTGACTTTTGGCAAATAACTTGTATGAATTTGAACACCTTTAGTGAAATATTCTTGCACAACAGTTCATATTTCAACTCATTTATACCTACGAGTACGTCTTGCTCTCGCGGTAACGGGGGTTCGGCCACCGCGATCGAAGTCATACCGTTGCGGCTGCGACCGGGGATGGACGTTACGCGAGAAGTTAGTGATTTCTTACAAAATGAAGCGAAATGGTATTAAATTTAAGGCAGGACGAGGATCTTTGGTGTTAGAAAAGATTCTAAATAAGGAGAATGAAGATCACAGCGTAACTACCTTTGTCATTTATTTATAATAAGATACGTGAAAATTACTTTATGCTGTTAAGTTGTAGGTAAGTAAGTATTTCATTTGCGAAATACCAATTTTGTCCTTAGGGCGAGATTTTGTATAGGTACCTAGGTTTTGTTTTTGAATTTTTGACTGATAAGATCAGTGATATTGACGATAATGAGTTGGAAACAAAAGCACTCAAAAAAATTAAAACAACAAGATGGCACAACAAAAATGAAGTCTTACGACCGAAACAAGCAAAAAAACCGTACAAAAATTATAAAAAAAAGTTATTGCTAGGAAAAGCCCCCAAGCCGGGAGGTTGTCAATGCAAGCTTAACTGCCCACTAAATTTCAGCGAAGAAGAACGTAAAAAAAATTGTCAAACATATTGGGGCTTAAAAGACTACTGTCGTCAAAAGGATTTTATACTCGCGAACATATCAGTAAATCCTCCACAAAGGTGTTACGTAAAAGCAGTTAGAAAGCGAACCATGTCACGTTCGTAGTTTTGTTCTAATGATGAAGGTAAAATCAAGGTATGTGAAAAGTTTTTTAAAAGTACCCTCTGTATTTCAAACGGCCCTATAAACAATGCATTTTCCAAGGTTGGCAGGTCTGGTCTTTTTGAAGGAGAAGACCAACGTGGTAAGCATGTTGCTCACAATAAAACCAAACAAGACGATATAGATTTTATAAAACAACACATCGAATCATTCCCTACAATGGAATCGCACTATTGCCGAAAAACATCGTCAAAACTCTATTTAGATGGCACGCTATCTATTTCAAGAATGTACGAACTTTATACAGAGGAATGCAAAAAAGCGTCTCGGACTTCTGTTACTATACGAATATAATTTGGATTTTCACAAACCAAAAAAAGACCAATGTATAACATGTCATAAGTATAACAGTATCAAAAATACAAACGGACCCGATCTTGAATCTTGGAAACAAAAATATGACTTACACATTTCACTAAAAGAACAAAGTCGAGAAGCCAAAGAATTGGACAAAATTCGTGCTAATGAAGATGAAAGCTTTAATTCAATAACCTTAGATTTACAAAAGGTACTTCATATCCCAAATGGAACTGTTTCTATTCTTTATTACCTACGCAAATTGAATGTGTACAATGCTACCATTTATGAAGCTCGCACTCCCAATGACGGCTTTTGTTACTTCTGGTCTGAGCTGGATGGCAAAAAAGGAAGCGATGAGGTGGGTACGGCTTTGTATCTATGGATAAAACGTCTCCCATCTACTGTAAAAGAGATTTCCATATTCACTGACACCTGTGGAGGCCAAAATCGTAATCAATTCCTTTTAAGCCTGCAGTTGTATTTAGTTCAGACAACTCATCACGAGGTAATAGAACATAAATATTTAGAGTCTGGTCATACACATTTGGAGGTAGATAGCATGCACAGTGCGATTGAAAACCAATTGCGTTTAATGCCAGTGTACTCAATGATAGACTTTTGTAATTGTTATTCGATTAGCAAGATCAAACAGAAAAAATAAGAAAAATGAAACCCTGAAAAAACCGTACGAACCGATAGTTATGAATCACACAGATATTTTGAACCTAAACGACTTGAGAGATAACTTGATGCAGAATCGATCGATTGACGTCAATGGAGAAAAACTGCGATGGCTTAAAGTGAAATCTTTTCGACTAGAGAAAAAAAGGCCGAATGTTGTTTTATACAGATACGATTTCAAATCTGAGTATAAAGAATTTCACGTATTAAAAAGTAATACAACCCAATCTATGGCCCCAATAACACAACTGCGAAAACGTAAGCTTGAAAAACCCATACAGGGTTTCAATTATAACACTTACATTTTGAGAAAAGCTTACAACCAAAAACTGCCAATAACTCTAGCTAAAAAAAGGACTTACTAAAAATGTGCAATGAAAAAATTATACCCGCGGAACTTCACCACTGGTACCAGAACTTGCCAGCCAAAGAAAGTCGTGATTATGTACCTGAAGAAATGTCTTCAAACTCAGAAGACGAAGAGTAAAAAAGATGGATGACTAGGTTTTTTAACTCTTTTTCGTACTTACAGTATTAGTTCAAAATCAAAGACTGATCTTTTTATTTTAATACTTTTAGAAGTTTTTATGTTTTATAACAGTAAGTAAGTAGTGCTTGCTGTGAGTGTCTGGGATTATAATATAATATTAAGTTCCTCTATAAAAAAAATATCATTTTTAAGTTATTTTAGTTTGGAGTTACAAATAACGCCATTTTGAGAATTTTATGTTATTGTTGTGGTTTTGTTGAGTTTATATCTGTGAAGTAGAGTTTTTAAAACTGTTTATGCGTTGTTAATTAGTAAATAATGTTCATAAAGTTTCTAAGGTAATAATTAAGACTGATAAAACCAAATTTGTCGTTTAAAACCGTGTTTCTCGATTTAAATGTGATTAAAATAAAAAATAACTAATTGTAAGTTCCCTTAAAGCGAGAAAGACAAGAAGTCACTAACTTCATATTTAGGCTTTTAAAAAAGTAATTTGGAATTGTTGTGCAAAGTTTTTAATTGGTTTTGATACTAAATATATTTAGCTAACCACTTGTGTTTAATTTTTAAATCTAGACCCGAACCTACAACAATAATGTTCATTTGACTAAGTCAAAACTTTGGGCCCGTTTTTCTCGGACTTGACTTTTTGTGGGTTAATGACTTCTTGCACTAAGCCGACGATATAAGTACAGGCAGATTCACTAAAGCTGGCACGAATGTAATGAACAAAAGTAATGTCACCTATGACAGTGTGAGTACCCACCGTCCTTTGAACCGATGTTCGAATTTCAAACCGTAGACCTGTTATTATTTTACACCCTTATATACTTTAGTTCACTCATTCCAGCCAGCTCAATGCCAGCTCTTGTGAATCAACCTGCACAGAGTATGGGTATTTCAGGGTTTTCGCCTACTAAACTTCGAAGATAAAAAATTAGAACAAGCAAACAATATTTAATTACAATTTGCAACCTTCTAATTTAGATTCCGATTTCCTAAATTATATTATTTACCTGAGATTATTTACCTGAATTTTGCGAAAGGGTCTAGCAGACTAAGGAAGGAGAAGTGGCCCCTGTGACGAATATCGGATTTTTATAATGTAATTTGTTGGCTATCTCATAATATAGCAACACCCTAACTTTCAGCCCCCTATCTTGAACCTATATTCGTAACAGGGGCCACTCCTCCTTCCTTAGCCTGCTAGGCCCTTTCAAGTTGATAGCTTCTGTAATTGGCCATGCTTCATTATTTTTTTGTATGGTTTTTATAATTTATTTGATAAATATAGACTATTTTAAGAAAGTAATTTCGGTATTTTTGTTTTTAATTAACCCTATCTACATTAAAAAAATATATTAATTTATTGCTGACGTGACGTCATCAAACGCATAATGGATAAATGTAGTCTTTGCCTGCATAAAAAGAAATTACAGTAAAGTCTATGGTAAAGTCAACATCAACATCAAGGTGTCAACGTCACAGAGGACGGGCTCAAACATTTTTGAAATCACTATCTGAACTTGTTTGAAATGGAAGGCCACAAATGTTTCGTCCCTTTATGTCCGAATAACAGCAGGGATAACCCGGATTTGTTATTCGTACCAATCCCGGAACGACGGCGAGAGGAATGGTGTCGTGAAGTGAAGCAAAAACACTTCAAGAACTATTTGCAGTTTTGTTGTGAAGATCATTTAAATGTACTCGTATGTACCTGTTTAAAACAAACACGTTACTTTTACACAATGGTTTAACAATAAAGTCTTGACCATTGAGTACTCGTATAAATTAGATTGCATTTATTAATTATAATAAACAAACAATTTACGAAAAGAAACGACACGTCAATGTCAAATTTGTGTTTGATATAGACTAGACAGACGTCAGTCGGTTTTTTTTTAAATATGGCAATGGAATCATATCCATTATTCGTTTGATAACTCACAGAAAGGTCATTTGAAGGACAAAACATTTCAACGAATATCTTAATAATGTGAGACTTTTTTTTCAATCTGATATACAGAAACTGTACCGAAAGCTTGTTACTCGAAATGGTTTTGAGATTTCCATACATATTTAAAAAGTTAGCATGGCTAATTGCTGAGAAACCCTGCTGTGACATACAGACAGCCACACGTCTCACACGGCGTTCTTTTATCACAATTTTGGTACAGATCCCTAATAAATGGGAGAAGGGCAGGGCACTTCGCTAGGAGGAACAATGGAAGGTGGTCGAAAGCGGTAACAAAGTGGTGGCCACTTACTTGTATACTAATGCAGCCGAGAAATGCTCCTCGATGTAGACATCCAGAACGGGTTTGAAGTGCTGGAAGCGGCTCTCGTCCAGGAGACTGCAGATTGATACCAGCACCAGAAACACGGTGCCGGAATGCGGGGTACTGGAATATTATTAGTTAGACATAATTAAGAGAGTGATCTGATAAGTGTAGTGCATGTTTCATATTACATTGTCAAATTACGAAGGGAGAACAAGTATATGGCGAGTCTTGTGGTGGCTTTCCTTTAACACGAAGGATTTTACCTATGACGGTTATGGTTATACATGGCAAATTAGCTTGACATTTTGATCTCATAATATTACATGTGTATATTATTATCTAGAACTATTTATTCAGCATCCGCTATGATGATGATGGAACATTATATCCATACTAACATTAATAAACATGAAACTAACGTTTTCCGTCTGTTTGTTACGCTTTCAAATCTTAACCGCTGAACGGATTAATATGAAATTCGATGTGGAGATAGCTCGAGCATTGAGTAAGGACATGGGGAACTTATTAACCGGGAGTAGTGATAAACGACATTATACAGATAGAATCGCGAGCAACAGCTAGTCATGCAACCTATCGGTAATATTTTCTGACCTGTTCCCGTCCTCAGTGGAGAACAAAGCGAACAACGCGTCCAGCACATCCCTGAGGAACTTGATCAGCTCTTCGCAGCTCAGTCCGTCCCCCAGCCTCAGCACGCGGAGTAACGTCTCTTGCACTTTCTCGGGCCTGGCGCGCCATTGCAGCAGCGCTAGCAAGTCCTCTGTGAAACAAACGAAAGAATCTAAATATATAAAAGGAGAAACTGACTGACTGACTGACCTATCAACGCACAGCCCAAACGGCTAAACGTAGGCACTTGAAATTTGGAAGAGACGTAGCTTAGGTACCGTAGAAGTGCACTAAGAAAGGAATTCCCGAAATTCCCACGGGAACGGGAATTAGCGGAAAAATTATAAACTCAAAATAAAAGGGTTTGGCCAACGAAGTGGACACGGGAGCAGCTAGTTATTTATATATCATAACTGTATAAATTGCGATAGATTTTTTTGTCTGTTTCATGTTCACGGTTGTGGTTGGTCACAGTGGAATTTGGTATGGAGGACACAAAAGTATAGATGAACTTTTTGTTTAAAAAAAAATACTGTTCCATATACTATCAGCCACACAGTTAACTGACCATTTGTGAATCTTGCCACCTTATAATAAGGCTCACTAGTGGTCAGTTAAGAGTGATGCTGATTGCACAACTTCTACGCCGATTAATAATAAATGTAGTGCCAAGTATAAATCATTTGTGGCACGGCAATTATTATGAATTATGATAACCGGCAGAACATAAAACTTTATCAAAAAATATCCAACTATAGTACTAGGCAGAAAAGAAATCAATTTTGACACATTTCGCAACAATGAAGTTCCTGAATATTTATAATGTTGGCAGCAGTAAAACGCGTGCGAAGGAATAGTAATAACAGCATTTATTCACTACAATCAATATTATTAATATTCAAAAACTTCTTTGTTGTGCAATGTAAATATATAAAACAGTGCCGTTAATAACTAACATACAACCCACAGCGTAAACCGCTTGATCTAGGACTTGAAATTTGGATGGAGTTTTTCTTAGGTCCACTGGGAGTGACATAGAAAAAAAATATCGAAACTTATTTCACGCTTACGAAGTATGTATGTATGTATGTAAACTCTTTATTGTACAAACAGAAAATAACAAATCAAAAATAAACAGAAACAAAAAAGGTATGTACAAAGGCGTCCTTTAATTACTCATACATATTTGTGAGTGTTTGTCAGGATTGACTTTTTATCTGCCTAGTACTGTAATCTTTTATCTACCAGTTACTCCACATGCTGCGAATGGTGTTTTTGATTATTTTCTTCATTACTCCAGCCTAATTGATACAGCACATTTTACAAAATGGTCCGGAGTTAGCAAACCGAACCCAACGACTTCCAACCAAGCATATATACCGTTCTGCGTGAGTTTAGTCGAGCAGAGCAGCGTGCTGATGGTGCAGTTCTCCTTGGAGCTGCGCTGGAACGACACGACGACGCCGTTGGGCGTCGCGCGCGCCGCGTCCGCGCCGCACGACGGCAGCGACAGGTAGCTCGCCGTCGCTAGTCTACGGGGCAGGTTGGGACATGTCCATAAAACATTCGACGTAATAGCGCTTCAACAGATTTTCATCAAACCTTATCGAATCTGTTGCATTTTGTGGTCGATATAAAATTAATCTTTTCTAAGACGTGATCGGAAAGGATGGCATTTTTTTTTAAAACGAAGACGAAAAGGGCCTCTTTTTCTTCCGGAGTAAAATAAAGTAGTGAAAGCCCATTAATATCCGCTGCTACAATTTAATCAAAAAACGAAAGGACCATGAAAAAAATTTCGTACCCCCAACTCGTGGGTGGGTGCAGTGTCAAAAGGCGACGGGCCCTGCGGCGGTTCAATCTTAAAACTCGAAATTTTCAAAAAGCTTATCTCTAAATTTGACGAAAGTTTAAAAAAAATATAATTTATATATTTGTATCATGTCCTCGAATTGTTGCCAAGGCTCGGCCTGCCAATCACCTCGTCAGGCTAGTCCCTACTTTCCGAGCCTAGGCAATATCGTACTATTACTACTGTACAGTACCCTATGCAGCGTGAGTATAGGTATAGTTACTTACTTAGTAGGGTCATCACATTTGTATACGTAAAGCTCGTGAGCGCCATCCCTGAGCGTCGCACCGCTCGCCTCCATCAACTTGGCGAATGCAAAGCCGAATAGTTTTCTCTCGCTCTTGTCTCGCGCTGAAACAATGACGTACATGTATTACAGTACTAGGAAGATAACACGTGGCATGACTTTGAAATTTCTGTAAGAACGCGATCTGTAAGAATGAAAGACGAAATTTCGCGCTACGCCCTCATCGGTCTCGCTGCGTACCTCAAGTTTTATAGATGTCAGATACGACAATCATCCGATCTAAGAACCTAATCATGTGCGTCATATTCTCATTTAATAATAGGGTATTTGACAAGAGTGAAATTAAATTGGTTTTTCATTAACAAAAGATAAAAATTATAAAAACACTAAGAAAAAATTAATATTTTATTTATGTTTGCTATTTTAAGATTTTTAAATTCATAAAATTCAAGGACGCTGTTTGATTGTCACGTCACAACATAGTAATCCCTATAAATTGCATAGTGCAACGGAGCGTTTTTCATGTTTCATAAAAAGCTGATTTGACTTTTGTCTAATACCGTATTGTCCTGTGCTTCTATTTTACTGGGTAAAATCATAACTCTTATTTCGCTCATTGAATACAAAACGGACACATTCCAAAATATTTTGCTCTTCCATTAAAAATCGTATTGCAACTGCTTCTAATTTTAAAATGCAACACTGACTCATTTCGGATTGTGTCCGTTTTGCATTCAATGAACGATTTATGTGACAGTAATGGCGGCCATGTTAAAAACAAAATGACACTTTGTCAAAAGCAATATAGTTTAATCCAGTATTCCCTGATAGCCACAATATCACGTCCATCCATAGTCTCCTTTTCACATTGTTTAAAAAAAAACATTATAAGGCTGCGCCCACACCGCTGCGTATAATTACAAAGTTATCCAATAATACGCTAGTGTACTCACTGGAGCAATGCCGGAACTCTATCCGGACGTGGGCGTGTGTGAAGGTCTCGAGAGGGACGGTGAGCCGGAGCTGTTCGCCCCACGACGGACTGTTGTTGTGGTAGAGGACGAGGGACTCGTACAGGGTGGCGCCGCTGCCACTCGCGCCCCAGACGCACTCCTGGGGAATTATCATGACCATTAAAATTAGCAGCAGACAGCCGGTGAAATGACTAGCATTGAGGCATTCCATCTTAGTCCTCAGGGTTGGCAACGCATTTGCAGTCTTGGGATTGCATCGCAGTCCTGTGAATGCGAATGTCTATGGGTCAGAGTTTCCACTTACCATCAGGTGGCCTGTGTGCTCGTTTGTCTTCTCTATGACATAAAAAATAAATAAATAAAAAATAACCTTGGAAAGTTGTGCCACTGACGCCACGATAGCTACAGCCGTTACAAGTTCAAGATTTATAAGAGAATTTGTTTCAATAAGCATAGCAAATATCGTTTATTGAATACAAAACAGACACAATCCAAAATGAGTCAAGAGTTGCATTTTAAAATTAGAAGCTGTTGGAATACGATTTTTAATGGAAGAGCAAATTATTTTGGAATATGTCGGTTTCGTATTCAATGAGCGTTTAGCGTGTGAGTGACACATTTTGTATTAGACGTAAGGAGTTTAAAAGGTTAAAACAATGCTGTTTGAATGCTATGAATGCACTTACTAGAAATAACATCGAGAATATACATTAGAGCACAAAGAGATGTATCCATTTTGTGCGAAAGTCGATACATCTATTTGTATTCGACTGTACTAGAACTACAGTGTTATCAAACCGCACCTCAATATTTAATTTTACACGTGCTCACACTCTCAAAATATTAAAAATAACTATAAAAATAATTATCGAAAATTCTATTAGATACAATGCCTTAGAATTATATAATTGGTACCCATTGTGTCGAACTACACACATACACAGGATTATAGTACTTACTGTTATTTTAAAGTCTTCCTGCAGACAAACTGTACTAATACAGTTTTGCAGGGCTTTTGTATTATTTGTAAAAAAATGCTGGTTTAGTAAATAAATAATAAACTAAAAATTTTACAAAATTTCAGTAGCGAAGCAAATCCTATTAGATTAATAAAAAACGGTCACTGAACGTTTGGCGAAGTCAGATTGGGTAAGTTTCCGTTTTGCGTTTTCAAAACCATTTCTACGCAGATAAAAGTCGCATGCAAAGCAGTTATTGTAGTAAAGACTCACATTGATAACCTGCCCGGTATTATCGTGCACGGTGACCGTAGCCAACACGTTCTTGGCGGTACTCTTCCCACCCCGCTCAAACTCGGCCTTCTCCAGGGTGAGGTACAAGTCGTTACGCACGTCCCCGGGCATGATGACGTCAGGGAAACCTCGTTTGGCCGTGATCGTGGCGCCAGAAGCCACGGCTTCCGTGATGCTGCCAGCGTTAGTAAGAAGTCGGAGGGCTACTACTATTCCTGAAAAATAAAAATAAAAATAAAATAAATAAATAAATATAAGGGGACAATCTCACACCAATTGACCTAGTCCCAAACTAAGCTCTAGGCTTGTACTATGGGTACTAGACAACGATATAAATACTTATACTTACAGAGAAATATATACTTAAATACATTAGAAAACATTCATGACTCAGGAACAAATATTCGCGCTCATCACACAAATATCTGCCCTTACCGGGATTCGAACCCAGGACCACTAGCTACGTAGGCAGGGTCACTACCCACTAGGCCAGCGCGTCGTCAACGTCATAAAGTTTCAAATTTGAATTGAGAACGAAAAGTCGTATGTAAAAGATTTGGGTCACTATACGAGGTGTCTGTGAGCGAAAACCTTGTGAACTTTGGTTTTAGTTACGATGCTAATGTGTGGGCTTTATATTTGCTAAATTACTTGTTTATTCGTCGGTTAAATTAGACACGTTTTCGGCGGTTATAACTAGAGTTAAGACTTTTGGTGGCCAATCATGGTTCTAGAATCCATGGAGTCGCACCTCAGACGTGAATAGAAAATAAAAAGGGAGAGTACATACATACATTAAATGACGCCTGCTTCCCAGAGGGGTAGGCAGATACCACTTCTTTCCACTTGCCACGATCTTGACAAATTTCTATCGCTTCTTCCACATTCATACATCGAGTCATGCGCGCACGTCGGTTTCGGGTACTTAAGATTCGGCCGTTTTCTAGTATTTCTTCGATTTGATTCGAAAAAGAAAGCCTAAGGCGCCCCCTTTCGACCCTTCCACTCACTTACGACCTGTATATGTATACAAACATAAGTACTTTCAAGAACAAATTGAAAGTGCTAGCTTTGACGCTACAAAAAGACTGTTGCTCGGAACACTTTTTGTAATAATCTGGTGGTTTTTAATACTATAATTTTTCTTTATTTTGTGTTTGCTGAATATTTAGTTTTCCGTTTCAACTTAGATTATATGTACATAGGCTGCTACGAAAGTTTTTAGCTGTATAAAAACTAACAACATTTACTTTTAAAAGTGTATGGCAAATTAAGGGTAATTTAGCTATTAACCTCTTTGTAAAATGAAATTTGATACTGGCCGCTTACAACTTTTTTTTTCTTTTTTTTGCTGAAAATGTATGTCCAGTTTTGTTTCTTGCAATGGAGCTGTCGCTAGAATCGTTTCGTGCTATGATATTCTCCGACTAAAAAAGGAATTTAACCTTTAAGGAATCTAATAAAAATTTAAACCACGCATTTGGGGAGTCTGCCCCATCGTTAGCCACAATCTCATATTGGTACCGCGAGTTAAAGCGGGGTCGGGAGTGCCTCAAAGATGAGTCGAGACCGGGACGGCCGTCGAATGCTGTAACGCCAGAAAACGTGATCAAAGCCGAGTGGTTAATTAAAGAACGCAGAAATATTACCCATCGGGAAATAGAGCATGAACTTGGTATTGGATCACCCGCAGTTTCAAGCATTTTACATGATCATCTTGGCGTTAGGAAGGTCGCTTCGCGTTGGATACCGCATTTGCTGACCGAAGAGCAAAAAACCCGGCGAGTAGGTTGGTGCCAGTTTATGCTCAAAAAATTCGACGGAGGCAATTCCCAACAGGTTTCTAATATCCTTACTACTGATGAGTCCTGAATATACTGCTATGCCCCTCTAACAAAGCAAAAATCTATGCAATGGGTGTTTAAGGAAGACGGGCCGCCATTAAAAATTTTTCGTGGCCGTAGTGTGAACAAAAAAATTATCGCCGATTTCTTTCGCCGCGGGGGGCCAGTAGCTGTAGTTTTACTCGAAGATCGAAGAACAGTTACTAGCCAGTGGTACACAGAGGTCTGTTTACCCCAGACATTTGACAGACTTGGTGAGGATCGTCCAAAGAGCGGCACTCATGGAATTCTTTTTCACCAAGATAATGCACCTGCACACACCGCGGCAATACCAATGGATTTTTTGACCAGTAAAGGTGTTCAGCTGGTGTCGCATCCACCCTACAGTCCTGACCTGGCCCCGTGCGACTATTTCTTGTTCCCCACTATAAAGAAAATGATGCGTGGCCGGACTTTTATGGACTAGAATTTGAGCGACTTTTCTTTGACCTTCCGCAGTACGCATTTTTTAAATGTTTTGAGGATTGGTTTTATAGAATGAGGCAATGCATTGAACTTGGAGGAGTATATTTTGAAAAATATTCAAGTAATTTGTAAAAAAAAAAATAGTTTTTAATTAACTAAAAATATTCATAGCAACCCTCGTATAATTACGTAAGTAGGTATAGATCTCACTTTGTTGTGTTGTAACAAAAAAAAAATTATTGTTAATTTACATTTCTATTATTTTAATTAAGTAAGTACTTGTCAAATAACTTTTAGGCAGTGTTTTTATTTTTGTTTCATTTCTTTGTTGTTTTGCCACCTACCTCATGCGGGGCCAGCTGAAAATCAGCGCTGTGGCTCCGTGCTACAGCACCACGCTGATCTGGCACACCGTTTCGGCTAATTTTTTTTCTTTAAGTTAAATAGGTTAGGTAATATTTTTGTTGTTTTTTTTTTATGGCATCGAGTAGACAAACGAGCACACAGGCCACCTGATGGTAAGTGGAAACTGTGACCCATAGACATTCGCAATCACAAGACTGCAATGCAATCCTAAAACTGCAAATGCGTTGCCAACCCTGAGGCTAAGATGGAATGCCTCTATGCTAGTCATTTCACCGGCTGTCTTATCCCCAAACCGGAACACAACAATGCGAACAATGCTGGTTTGTCAAATGTCTTTTAATAGTATCTCTTACATCAAAGGGAGAGTACCCGAAAATTAATTCTACCTGCGGGCGTCCTCTAGTAATTTATGCGTATCTTAACAGTTGCTTACCATAATTAGGTTGTCCAGGTAAAACGCTACATTTATTTGTCTGTTTCCGTATCAGCATGTCGTGTAACTGGTAAAAGTCTTTCTCTTCGCATTGGTATACCTGGAAACAAACAGGACGTGATTGATTATTGATTATACATGAAGCTTACTATATTCAATGGAAGTTTGATTTATCAATCATAGATAAAATGTCTAGTTTTTAAACGACGCATGCTATGACAATTTGAGTTGGGAAACTTATTGATAACTGAATAAGGAAAACGAAATAAAAAACCGGGCAAGAGCGAGTCGGACCGGTTCCGTGCCACTATCTACACAAATCACGTTTGTTTTATTATATTCTGTTTTTAGTAGCGTCAACATAAATACAGCTTCTGTAAAAAATTCAACTGTCCAGTTATCACCGTTCATGAGGTTATACTCTGGTGACAGACAGACGGAGGGAAAGCGAAGTCTTGGTAATAGGGTCCCGTTTTTACCCTAAAACCCAAATGTCATCGTACAACTAAAATTCACACAAAGACCTCCTTTCAGTTTTTCCTGGGCTCCCTGTTCTGAGGAGCTCTTTAAAAAGGGTAAAGAGTCATAAAAGGGCGCCCAAGGGCGGAGCTCCTGTTTCTAAGTGGTTTTGCCCTTCGGGCATCTGAAGATACCTAACGAACCTAACCTACCTACTTTTACAACCAAAATTAGTATTTAGTGATCAAATCTAGGTTCACTTTTAGACTAGTAGGACAAATTAGTAGGACCACGAGGAAGTATGCGGCCCGCGGCGCTCCTGATCGTACCTTGAAGGTGTACTCCTTCTCCTTGGGCGCCTGGCCCGGCTGCCGCAGGAACTCGGCGAGCGGCAGCACGCCGGCCCCGAGCGGGCGGCGCGCGGGCGGCCCGCGGCGCTCCTGATCGTACCTTGAAGGTGTACTCCTTCTCCTTGGGCGCCTGGCCCGGCTGCCGCAGGAACTCGGCGAGCGGCAGCACGCCGGCCCCGAGCGGGCGGCGCGCGGGCGGCCCGCGGCGCTCCTGATCGTACCTTGAAGGTGTACTCCTTCTCCTTGGGCGCCTGGCCCGGCTGCCGCAGGAACTCGGCGAGCGGCAGCACGCCGGCCCCGAGCGGGCGGCGCGCGGGCGGCCCGCGGCGCTCC
>CAWYPN010000455.1:0-37326 GCA_963966035.1 Acleris laterana
GTGTGCTCGTTTGTCTTCTCTATGAAATAAAAAAAAAAAAAACCCCAGAGTGGGGTAGGCAGAGCTACAGAATTTCCAACAACTATAGAAACTTTTTAATAAATCTGGAACCACATTTTGCACACTTAGACGAAGATGTTTACCAGTGTTATTACACTGACAGACAGGTTGCAAGCCCATCGCCTAACAGTACTACACGCCTTTATTACCTTAGTCGGCTAAAGATAAGATAAAGATAAAAGATATTTATTCAGTAAGTAGGCCGCACGGGCACTTTTACACGTCATGAATCTACCAGCGCTTCCCAAGAGGAGACCACTGCCGAGAAGAAACGCCGCAAGAAACTCAGCAGTCAGTCATTTTTTAAACATGTTACAATGGTAGTACTTAATCTAGCATTATATAAGGCAATAAATATTAAATTAAATATAATAGCAAATAGCATGCGTAGTTCAGCAGGAAAACATGTCAAAAATATTACGAGAGAGACAAGGGGGGGGGGGGGGGGGGAAGAGAGGAGAGGAAAAAAAAAAAACACAGGACAACCAAATAAAAGTTTGATATGCTTTCCCACATCAACGGTGTCCCCTAGACAAACAACTTTGCAATTTTACAAATTATGAATGACTAAGTTTCGGGTTTAGGCCAAGCATTTTTATCTGTTAGATAGTCCTCGACCCTATAGTACGCTTTAGATATTAACGACTTTTTTAAGTAATTTTTAAGTGCTGGAAAGGGTAATGTTAAAGCTTCGTCAGGTAATTTGTTATAGAAATGAATGCATTGACCAACAAATGATTTATATACTTTACGGACGCGGAATTTTCGGATAGCAATTTTATTTTTATTTCTTGTATTTAGATTATGTACATCGGAATTTTTGGTGAAAGAATTTAAATTTTTAATAACATAAATAATATTCTCATAAATAAATTGAGACGCTACAGTTAAGATGTGAATTTCTTTAAAAAGTTCTCTTAAGGAGTCACGGGAATTTAAGTTATAAATAGAACGAATAGCCCTTTTTTGTAAGACAAATATACTTTGTATTTCAGCTGCCTTACCCCAAACCAGAATACCGTACGACATCACACTATGGAAATAACTATAATAAACTATGCGAGCTGTCTCAACATTAGTTAGTTGTCTAATTTTCCTAACCGCGTAAGCTGCCGAACTTAGTTTACCTGCCAGTACCGCTATATGGGGACTCCATTGCAAATTTTTATCTATGGTTATGCCTAGAAAAACTGCCTTATCTACCATTTGCAGACACTCGTCATTTAGAAAAATACTAGAATCTACCGGTTTAACATTAGGCAAAGCGAACCTAACACATTTAGTTTTTTTAGCATTTAGTAGTAAATTGTTACTAGTAAACCAATTAAGTACTTTAACTAGTGTGGCGTTTATCCTACTGTAGTCAATGGACTTTCTATCTACTTTGAAAATTAATGAAGTATCATCAGCACGGCTTTTACGACATCCACGGAAAGATACGGAGTGGCACTATTCTAATCACCATCTCATTTTTAAAATGAAATTGCCTCCTATTTATGTGTGTACACGCGCGACGTAGCGACATCTAACGGC
Organism: Acleris laterana; assembly: GCA_963966035.1. Lineage (NCBI taxonomy): Eukaryota > Metazoa > Arthropoda > Insecta > Lepidoptera > Tortricidae > Acleris > Acleris laterana. The sequence goes on from CAWYPN010000455.1 coordinate 1,594, forward strand.
GACGTGTATCAAACAAGTGTCCGGCGCCACCAGCGTCAGACAGCGGAACTTAAGGGTTCGGTCGGTTGACATATATCATTGTCCTCTCTTACCACATTGATAACTCACAACAATTACGCAACCTGACGACCTTCAAGCGACTATGACGCGGTCCCACAACGAGCCAGACAACCCACACTGTACACCACTAGCATTCTGTTATATCTCTATGCCCGGTGTCTACAGTGTGCACACTACTCTCACACACGCGCCATTATCAACAACAACAAATACAATAAAACTAATGATATTTACCACTATCATATTCTGGATACTTGGCCTTCAGCGTGAGCAGCATGTACTTCTCCCGCAGCAGGTTTGCGAGGGGCGCGGACAGCGCGCACGCGAATGTGGGGCAGTCGTACCTGGCCACAAAGCTCACACTGAACATCCAACACCAACAACCCGATAGGCAGGACTCACGGTCAGTAGCAAGTACAGAAGGTAATCTTGTTAAATAAACAGCATATAGGCTAAATGTTTTTTTACACCTTTATTTTGTACACAGTCAATATTGCTAAGTGACAATAATACAATATTAAGCTGTTGTTTATTGTAAGAATAGGATACTTCAAACAGTGCCTTCATTTGTTCTAAACTCTTTTTAGACAACCTATACTATTGTATCAAGGCTCAGTAAATAAGAAGGCTATACAATGATTAGGCTGGTAGAGAATGAAGAATAATTGCATTATGTCATCAATAACAGAGTAATATAAAATGGGGGTATATATTGTCAGGCATAATTATTATTTGTCATAATGTATTTTAGGCCATATTTATCACATGTCAGTACATTTATTTACATTCCATTTATTACTAGCCTTGTCTACACATTAGATATTTAAGAAATTTTGAAAAGTTCAAGGTTCCAACAATATATAGGTATAAATTATGACTATCAATAATTATGTCAACAATGAGAATCAACATAAGGTGAGTGAGGTCAAACGCGAACTCATTACTGATAAAAAAAAATTGGCATCAAAATATGGGAAACAACAATATCCGATTAAGTGGTGATGATTACCATTGGGTGCACTTACCCTTTTTTGTCCCAAGCCTCTTTAGCCATCTGAAAGCTCTCTTCCCAGTTCTCGGGCTGCAGCAGACCGAGACAGCAGGTGCACGTGGCCCCGCGCGGGCGCTTCGCTGCCGGCTCTGAGCACTCCGCGTCTCCGTTGGTGCCGTTGTGTTCAGTCGCGGCTGTACCATTCTCGTGTTCTTGCTCATCAGGTTTATCTTCTTCGATTTCTTCACGATACTATGAATAAAGGTGTAAAACGAGGAAAAATAAAATACGCTACGTAAATATATCAAAATAATAATGGAAAACCTTTGTAAATACAACAGAAAATATATTTTTAACCTTGCAAGGTATTGATTTTGTAGAAATAACAATCGATAATTGTACATAATACAAAAAATACCGAATAAAACAACAACAATCTTGAAAAAAAGGCGAGTTACAGTTACGTACTTTTCTCACGGACTCCTTCACATTCTCGTAGATCCGTGGATTTTTGAAACCTATATGGCGGAGGCAGCAGGCGTCACAGCAGCCTTCGGCCTTACACAACTCGAATACATCCTTCTCCTGCATACTTTCTGCAATAATAACAAATAGCCTAGCTCGTTGGAGTATTTACAGTATTTACTTCAGACCATATCCTATAATCTGTGCTTCAAACATGTGCGTTTGAGAAGCAACTTGCTTTAGATAATTACAAAGTTTTAAATATATGACTCAATAATAAACCTTACGTAGTTTGTACAAGATCTATTTCTGCATAAAAATAAAATGAAATAAAGACGAATAAACGGAATTCAGAGCTTCACACTAAACGTACTATCACTGACAGTTACGGTTCATTTTACCGGTAGTTCATTTATTATGCGGTGTATGGAAAGCATTTTGTTATTCCTACTAAATAAATAGAGAAGTCACTAAAATAAAGTCACTAACACGTTTTTATGTTAAGAATATAAACCATTAGCTTGCAAGTAATTAAATTATAAGCAGCTCTTAAAAATATACGGTTGGCACTTTTACGTGGAATGAAACGGCACAAAATGTAATTAGATTGCCAATGTAAAATAAGATCAGCTGATCACAAGTTTAATGTGTAATATTAAATCTTACACTTCATTAGAGGCCAATAAACGAATATTAAAAAAAAACTTCATAACAACACTGGCATTTATCTTCTTCTCTCTACGGAAAAGCAGGCCATTTTATCTTTTCGAAATCTCTGTCATTCCGTAAATTGTTGCCATGATGCGTCTCTGCCTGTCTCCGCCGACGTGCTGTCAAATCTGTGTTTTTATGTAATTCAAAATAAAAATTTCAAAATCCAAAAACTACACAAGGAATAACTTATTTTTTAAGAATCTATTACATTAACATTCAAGATGGGGACTGTACACGCCAAGGTACCATTGTAGCTATTTCTATTAAAATATTTAAGAGGTTATATCTGTCTATATGTATATGCAAAACAAATAGTAAAAGTATTAATATTAATCTTCAGTCTTATTTTTTTTGCATTTCCTCAGTATCGCAGCCTGATTTAGCTTATAACATAGTTTACTTTGTAGATTGAGTAAATGGTTGGGTTTAGCTCCAGGTTTCATGTTTCTGTATACAATGAGCGACTGGTGAAGTTTCCTTCTATTAAATCATACATTGTCTTCCAAAAACGATCCGTTTATACCAATTTAGTTGCTAGCCACAGGTATATAATTGGAGTAAAACATTAGTATGGTCTATAAGGTCTTAAAATTTCCGGTTCAGGTTAATTTCGTTAGACTAGAATATGAGCGTATGAGAGTGACAGAGAGAGAAGTACGACCCGAAAGTTGATTTATACAGTCTTGCACAGTATAATTATAATGCTTCCAGCTGTCAAGTATTCGTAGGACCTAAACCATGTCAAGAAATCTTTTTTTTTGGCCTATTGGCTGATTGCCAAAGGAACTGGAAAGCACATACAAACCAGCCATGAAATAAACTAAGTCAATTAGTTGAGTGTCTTCCCAAAATACTGCACTTTGGGCTTATTATGGATATGTATAAAATCTAATTTTAGATATGGCATATTGTATTGTGTATACATTCTCTTCACTTCACTTGTGCAACAAACAAGCCGTTATTTAAGCAACTAATTATTTTGACATGTAAATTTGTTAAGAAATACATTGTTTATTAAACTTTAATTTAACTTTAAGTACTTCTATAGACATTTCCAGAAAAAATCTAAACTTTGTGGTATTTCCAATGAAACCCAGTTGGATTGCAGAGACCACATAAAATGAAATGAATTCAAATAGTTTATCAGTTCTCCATATCCCACCTCACAGAGGTGGTAAACCTATCAACCATAAATTACTATTGATTCTAACCAATCATAATAGAGATTTTAAGACTTTTTAATGGTTATTCCAAGAGCGAGTTTAAGGTGGAGTAAATCTCAAACTTTATTAAATGTTACGTGTTAATAATGAATGTTGTTGTCGTTTGCAGGCGGAGCATGGGCAGGGGGACACAGAAGTGGGCCTCGGCAATGGCCTGTTTGAGTTTGAGGAGCCGGTGGAGATCGACATTGAGCCGGTCAACCCCAAACCCACCATCAAGTTGGACGGCGTCCGGGTACGTACTTGAAAGAGTTTTTATATTCAATTAAATATAACAGATACTTTACTCAAGTATTATAATTATGTAAATAAAAGTGGTATATACGCAAAATTGACCCTTTAAGGGAAGGCATCTCTTGGTTGGTGGAAATTGGTTGCTAAAGAGTACATACAATTAAAATGAATTATGTGTGTGGCCTAATCACTATTGTATTAATCTCCTGAGGCCCAACGAAAAATTCAGCTTGTAGTCACTACGACCCGTAGTCCCACCAGTAGTACTAGTGTTTTATACTCATTCAGACCCAAGTACTTAAAAGTCTTACTTAGAGGACACACCAAATTACAAAATGGCGAGTTTTCCATTAAGTCCTACTGGTAGGACCGTGGTACGCTATGACTACACAACTGTCGAAGGAGCTGGGTTTGGATGAATGACAAAGTTAATAAGTACTACAGGTAGGACCTTGGGCCTTAGAAGGCTAACATAGTAAATCAAGTTTTTTATTTATTAAAAGAACTTTCTTGTTTTGCTTTTCCTTGCCGTGATAAAATATTTTTTAAGTGGTCTCTTAAGACATTTCACTGGCTTTATGGCACAGTAATGTGAACACTGCTACCACCAATAACACTACCCTATACCTCAAGTATTTCCAATAGTTTCATATATTTTATATGGACTTGCCGCACACGGTTGGCGTCGGTGGTCGCTACCCGTGTGTGGCAGCCCTATAGTACATTATTGCAGAACCCGTGAAGTAAAGGATTTAAGGACGAGTTTGGGGTAGACGGATAAAACAAGTCCTTCAATCCCTGTCCCGGCCGAGAATTGTATAGTGCTTTCACAAACAATACGAGGAAATATTCTGCGATCTTATAATGGCAATCCAAGCCTGCAATATTACGATGGCAACTGCACATAAATACCATAGATTTTGTTTTTTTTATTGTGCAATATATGGTTACTGACTCTAGTGGTGGATGGCAGTATGCAATTAAGCAAATTTAAAAAGTTAGAGCAGTGGCCGATAATGTTGTTCCGGGTGAAAAAATTATTCTTTTAGAAAGAGAAAATAAAAAGAATAATATATTGTTATTTGGGCTGGAGGAAAAAGAAAAAGACCAAAGTGAACTGATAGAGATTGTGAAAGCAAAGATAAAGAGTGACCTGCAGATCACATTAGAAAAATCTGAAATTAATAAACTACATCGGATTGGTAAGAGAAAGACAAACAACGAAAAAGTTAGACCCGTTTTGATATCTTTTGTGAATGAGTGGAAGAAGACTGACATTTTCAGAAATAAAAAACGCTTTCAGGATGTATACATAACAGAAGACTATCCTAAAGCAATATTGGACAAGAGGAAGGAACTTCAAGGGCAATTAGAAGAAGAAAGAAAGAAGGGTAACTATGTGTACATAAATTACGATAAAATTGTGATAAATAGAGAAGGAACAAAAGAGAGCCGGAAGAGAATGCCATCTACATCACCTGAACAAAATACGCAAACCAAGAAATTACCTTGGAACCCCTCGAAGACAAGCAGGACAAATGCTTTTGATGTAATGAGGAACAGGTCTAACTCTTTAACTTTTACACCAGCACAGGAAAACAAAGAATAGGACAGAGCCATCGACAACTGGAAACTAATACAAAACAACAAAAAAAGTAACAAAGCAAAGCATCACCCCAACCCGACTGGTCCCCGTGGGGTTAGCGACCATCACCTTCCAAAGTTACATAACAAAAACGACACAAGAAACAAACAAAAACAAAAAGAAAATATCAGTTATATTGCAACTTTTAATGTAAGAACACTAAGAACAGAAGAGTCATTAATACAATTAGAACATGCTGTTCGGCTTGCTAGATGGCTGGATGTAAGAATTAACACTTTGGATTTGTTAAACTCGTATAATGTGGAAATAAAACATTTAAAAATAGGTTACAGTGTTACTTCTATCTTTCTACCTTGACAACTAACTTCCTGTCATCGTACTTGAGTAAAATTAGAAGCTGAACGTACAGCGCCCCCTACCAGTTACTTTAACAAACTTAGGTTAAGAATTTAAACTAAACATTGAGCGAACATTCCGCCCACCAAGAACAGAATGTTCTTTACCGCTCACCATACAGGGCTATTTAGATTACATATACATTATTGCAATATATAGTTTAAATATTTAAGTTAGTACAACATGACAGATGAACCATTTATACCAACACTGGCGATCGCCTCGCTTCGCTTCGGTTTATTTATGATATATTAGAACATAAACCTTCCTCTTGAATCACTATCTATCGTTGCAAACCGCGGCAAAATCCATTGAGTTGTTCTAAATATCTAAGGGAACAAACAATGGAAGCGAGTTTTTATACTATGTAAAGATAGCTAAGAAACAATAGGCAAAATACATAATTTAGAAACAGGTCTAACAATTTTTGAATTTTTGCATTTAAGTGTAACCACCCTTGTGACATTATCTGGACCAGTATGCTTTTCCTCAATAAGACCAAATAACCATTTTGAGGGAGGAAGACCATCTTCTTTTACAAGGACAACATCACCTAGGTTGGGTTCGGGTGTAATTTTAGTCCACTTATATCTCTGATAGAGCGTAGTGAGATACTCGGTAGACCATTTACGCCAAAACTGTTGCATAATTTTTTGTATTAACTGCCATCTATGTAAGGGACTGATCATAGTGTCTTCGTAGTGACGATCCGAAGCTGTTACCAAAGCTTCACCTATAAGGAAATGACCAGGTGTTAGTGGAGCCGCATCTGCCTCACTCAATGGCATTCGGTACATAGGTCTAGAATTTAGACATGCTTCGACCTGAGTTAAAACTGTTGTTAGTTCCTCGAACGTTAACATTGTACCGTCCAGAACCCGTTTCAAATGGTACTTTGTGGATTTGACACCGGCTTCCCACAGGCCGCCGAAGTTGGGTGCATGCGGTGGTATAAAATGCCACTCGGTATCAGCGAGAGCCAGGGCCTCCGCTATTTCACCCATGATACTAGATTTTTGATCCTGGAAGAGGATGCGTAACTCTTTGGATGCTCCCACGAAATTAGTGCCGTTATCACTCCATACTTCCTTGCAGTGTCCACGGCGTGAGGTAAAACGCCGAAACGCCGCCAGAAACGCTTCAGTGGTTAGAGAACTTACAGCTTCGAGATGGATACATCGCGTGACCATACAAACGAATAGCGCTATATATCCCTTGTAGGAACGACAACCCCTGCCTTTCGATAACCGAATGTTAATCGGACCAGCGTAGTCCACACCACTCCGATAAAAGGGCCTAGTGATAGTAACTCTGGCACTTGGCAGTTGTCCCATGAAAGGGTGTGCATTTGCTGAACTGTATCGTAAACATCTTATACATCCCTTGATGTATTGTTTTATCAAGCTCTTAGCATTTATTATAAAGTATTTTGACCGCACGTAATTTAGTGTCAGTTGAGGACCACCGTGAAGTGTCTTCTCGTGGGCATCCTGAACCACCAACTTCGATAAATGATGATCTCGCGATAAAATAATTGGATGCTTGACATTATAACTAACTTGACTTTGTTGTATGCGTCCACGAACTCGCAAGATTTCATCGCTGTCCAAAAATGGACTCAAAGAGCATAAATTGCTTTTGCGATTTACGAATTTGGATTTTTTAAGCTGCTCAATATCCCTAGAAAATGCCGACGATTGACAAGCCTTGATTCCTAGTTTCAGAGCATCGTCTAGTTCAGAAGCCGTCAAGTAAGGAAGAGAACGCTTGTTTAAAGGACGCACTTGGACACACTTGGACTTTCCCTTTGACCTTAATTTGTTCATATATCGAAGACAAAACGCTACAACCCGAATCATCTTTGTTAAAGAAGAATACTTAGTCCACACTTGAAAATCAGGTAAGACATTCAGCCTAGGTGCGGTTGTAGTTAGGTGAGATTTCAATGGTTTAGCTTCTAAATCAGTGGATACATTTACAGTTGGTGATACATAGGTGGATTCATTTAAAAATCCAGGTCCATGAAACCAGAGTTCATGTTGGATTAACTCTTGTGGAGACAGACCTCTAGACGCGCAGTCAGCTGGATTCTGCCTGGACTCTACATGCGACCATTGGTCGTTATTTAAAACAGCTAATATTTCGGTAATCCTATTGGCAACGAAAGTTTTCCATCGATTAGGTTGACCTTTCAGCCAAGCCAAAACGATGGTGGAATCAGTCCAAGCGTGCATCTGCGATACAGGTATTGATAAAATGCGTGAAACTTCGGCCAAAAGTTTTGCAAGTAGCACCGCTCCACAAAGCTCCAGCCTAGGGATGGATAATTGTTTTATAGGTGATACCTTTGTGCGAGCTGCAATTAAATTTACTTTAATATTATTATCGTGATCAGTTACGCGTAGATATACCACCGCAGCGTATGCGTCATTGGATGCATCGGAGAAGCCATGCAGTTCGGCATGCGCTGTATTGCTGTTGATATTAACCCACCTGGGCACTACCACCTGGTTAAGTGCAGGTAAGTCATCGCGAAACGCAATCCAATCATCCAACAGGTTCGATGTAACTTCTTGATCCCAAGAAAGTCCCGACAGCCACAACTTCTGCATGTATATCTTCGCTTTGATGATTATTGGAGCTATCCAACCTAGAGGATCGAATAAACGGGATATATCAGATAAAATTACTCGCTTAGTAATTGGCATTTTCTGTGGAGGTAGGTTGACAATGTACTTGAAGGAATCCGAGTGTATATTCCAGGAAAGCCCCAAAATCTTAACCGTATCATCAAGTTTGATATCTTTACCGTTTTCAGGACCCGTTACTTGCTTTACTTCCTCCATTAACCTCGTGCTGTTGCTCGCCCATTTTTGTAGCTGGAACCCTCCCTTGCATAATAGACTTACCATCTGGTGATATATGGCAACTGCTTCTTCTTCTGTTTCACATCCAGACATAAAGTCATCCATGTAGAAGGAGTCCATCACCCTATCTGCAGCCAATGGATAATCATCCCCTTCATCCTTAGCAACTTGTTGCAGACTCTTGACTGCGAGGTATGGTGCTGCAGACACGCCAAAAGTAACCCTTAACATCCGGTAATCCCTTACATCGTCATGGGGATTCTCTCTCCATAGTAACCGCTGAAAGTCGATGTGCTCTGGCACCACTTTGACCATTCGATACATCTTGATTATGTCGGCTACAAAACAAATAGGATAAATGCGCCATTTCATAATAATGTGTCGTAGTTCGGGCTGAAGTCTTGGGCCCACTACCAAATCGTCATTAAGTGACTTGCCATTAACACCCTTACATGAAGCGTCAAAAACGACTCGGACTTTCGTTGTACTTTTGTCCTCACGAACAACTGCATGATGAGGTAAATAAACGCAACCTGGCTTGGCTGCTTCTATTTTGTCCTGGATAAGTTCCATATGGTTCATGGACAAGTATTCGTTAATAACCCTGGAATACTCCAATTTTAAGAGTGGATTCTTCTGAAGTTTTTTCTCTAGCAAGAGAAACCTTTTCATGGCAATTGTTCGTGAGTCACCGTACTGGCAACTTGGATTCTCATCGCGAAAAGGAAAACTTACAACATAGCGACCTGAGGGATCCCTAGTTGTAGTGGATTCAAAATGCCTTTCACAGACTTCTTCTTCCTTGGATTGTAGTGGATGGGGCTGGTCAGTTTCAATTTCCCAAAACTGACGCAGCAAGTCATTAACTGAGTTGTCATTGATATGCGCGCTGAGAATGTAAGGAGTAGTGTTATCACGTACCTGTACTCGTCCCGAAATTATCCAACCCAGCTGTGTATTCTGAGCGACTAGAGTTCCAGGTGGATTCCTTATTATCCCTTCTGCCAAAATCTGACCATACACATCAGCGCCCAACAGTAAATCTATATTGCTTGGTATACCATACCCTGGATCCGCCATCTTTAATTCTAGCAACTCCGGCCAATCCTGTAATTTAACCTCCTGCGAAGGAAGAGTGGATGTTAGACAGTTTAAAACATAGGCTTGGATAAGACAACTAAAAGAGCTATTAGTGGACTGTAAATTAAACTCAACCATATGTTTTACTGACATACTAGACTGATCTCCTCCCAAACCTGATATTGTTCCTCGAATAGGGAACTTGTGAAGCTGCAGCATTTGTACTGCATGCTCCGTGACAAACGAGGCTTGTGAGCCCTGATCCAGTAATGCCCTAAGTGTGTGATAAAAACCCTTATTTTCTACATTTACTAAGGCGGTGGCTAACATTACTTGACCGCTTATTTTTATTGAACCGTTGTTAGAGAAATAGTTCATAATTCGGTCCGCTTGTCCCGCTTCGTATTGCTCCTTGACTGGCGCGTGGTGCTCCAAAGTCGCCTGACTAGGGCCCGCCTGGGCTGGATAGTAAGCACCGCCCTCCTGGTGAAGCAGGGAGTGATGACGTCGGCCACACCGTCGACAAACCGTGCGTCGCTTGCATTTAGTTACCGTATGATTTGCTCCAAAACAGTTAAAGCACAATCTTTTATTTTGAATAAATTCCCGACGATTCTCGTAGCTATCTTGAGCAAATTTCTTGCATTGATAAAGTAAGTGGCCATCTGAACAGAACGGACATGACACAGCTGTGGTGATACTGAAAACCTTAGGTCTCTCTACTAATTCTTTATTTCTACATTCTCGTTTGTCTTTGGGCTCTAAATATTCTAATGCTCGAAATCTGGATTCTAAGAATGATTGAAATTCACTATATAACGGTAATTTATCCGAATACTCGCTTAGCCTTTGTTCCCACTGTTTTCTGGACTCTTGATCCAACTTGAGTGTCATAAGATGGATAATTAAAATGTCCCATGTTGATACAGGCACATCAAGATTGGACAGTGCGTTCAAACAATCATTGGTGGTATCTAGTAATTGTTTCACACCAGAGGATGATTCTGCTGTCAAAGCCCTTTGGCCTACTAGCCTGGCAAGAATACAATTTGCTATATATCGTTTGTTATTGTACCTTTTGTTTAACTGAAGCCAACATTGCGCGTAGTTTGCGTCCGTAATGGCGATATGTCTCAATAACTGCTCAGCTTCACCTTGTAAATGGCTTTTCAGATAATGCAGTTTTTGTACATCAGCGAGCGATTTATTATTGTGGATGAGCGATTCGAACAAATCGTGAAAGGTCGGCCACTCCATATATTTACCCGAGAAGAACGGCAATACAATTTTCGGAAGTTTAACGGCATTAAAATCTTCTTTCTCGTTAGTTCTTACATTGCTCGAACTAGATTCATCAATATGGTTAACCTCCGCTAACGATTGCTTTAGTTCTATCTTGTACTCGATGTATTTATCCTCGACACTACCGTAAATATCGTCTGTAAAGTAACTATCTTTCTCATCTTTGCATTCCACAATAATATTCCGATGATTTTCCTCAAAACTTATCCAATACTTTTCCAAAAGTTCCAATCTTGTTTCGATGTGGGCAACCGTTATTCTTGGTTTGGGTGACTTTTTGAAGTTACTCTGCGCCTTAAATATCTTACTTTGAAGATCACATTGTAGTTTAATATATTTGTCTACACTCATTGTTCACGAATAACCTCACAATAACACTAGAAAAGTTCAATAGTTGGTCTTTTACAGTTAATATTTTGTTTGGTATCGGTACTTGATTGTTCCCAATAGGATACTTCACTAAATTAACGTCTGTTATTTGTAACTCCCAATTCCAATAAGCAAATTACAATCTATATTTATCTATTTTCGTCACTAATGCTCATAAACCACTTGTAATGCACGAGATTACCGTCTAAGTTCGTTTAAAAAATGAACGTATTGTTTTCCAACTACAAACACTGTGTTGATTACCCGTGCAGACTTCTAAGGCACATAGACACTGTTCGACACTGCTTAACACCGTGTTTCTGCATTTGAGAACCGACCGTATGCGCAACTTAATTTTGCACCATAACTTTACTATTGTTTGTTATAATCCGATTCGTATTGGACCATGTTCGGCTTGCTAGATGGCTGGATGTAAGAATTAACACTTTGGATTTGTTAAACTCGTATAATGTGGAAATAAAACATTTAAAAATAGGTTACAGTGTTACTTCTATCTTTCTACCTTGACAACTAACTTCCTGTCATCGTACTTGAGTAAAATTAGAAGCTGAACGTACAGCGCCCCCTACCAGTTACTTTAACAAACTTAGGTTAAGAATTTAAACTAAACATTGAGCGAACACATGCTATGGAAAAAATAAAATGTGATATCATTGGCTTGAGTGAAGTGAGAAGGTTTGGAGAAGAAATCTTAGACCGAAACGAATATATCTTCTTTTATAAAGGTGAAACAAAGGGCTTTTTTGGAGTTGGGTTCTTAGTAAAAAAGCATCTACATAAGGAAATTGAAGAATTTATAGGTGTTTCGGAGAGAATTGCAGTGTTAAACATTAATATAGCAGGCTCAAAAAACAAATGGTCCATAATTCAAGTATATGCACCCACAGACATAGCTAGTCAAGAAGAAAAAGACTCTTTCTATACAGAATTAAGAAATATTTTGGACAGTACTCATAAAAATGTAATATTAATGGGGGATTTTAATAGTACACTAGGACCGGATGAGACAAACAATAATAGCATAATTGGCAAATATACAACAGGAAAAAGAAATGATAATGGTAATAGATTAATCGAATTTGCAATGGAAAACAGACTATACATAATGAATACATTTTATAAAAAAGTTTTTAACAAGAAATGGACCTGGATGTCTCCACAGGGACTAAGAGATGAAAGAGATTTTATATTGAGTAGTAATAAAAAAGTATTTTTAGATGTGGAACCACTAAACAACGTAAATTTTAATTCAGACCATCGACTTATTCGTGGAAAATTACAAACAAATAACACTAAAAAGTCAAAGAAGCATATAGCCATAAATAAAACTGAAATTCCCCAACTCATCCCTGAAAAGCTACAAAATAAACTATCAGAGACACTTACGCAAGCGAAATATGTCACTAGCATACAAGAAAAATACAATATACTGGAAAAAGAATTGACTAATATAAACAATCAGTTTAGAACCTTATCAGAGAAAAGAGATAAAATGGGAGCAGAAGCAAGAAGTTTAATAACACAAAGGCAGCACCTACTTATGGACAAGAAAAACAATAGAAAAATGATAACTGAGATCAGTAAACAAATTAATGAAAGTATCAGAAAATATAGACATAAAACAAGGATAGACAAAATTAAAAATTGCATAGAAAGAACAGGAGGAGTGAAGAAAGCCATGAAAGAGCTCAGAGAAGAGAAATCATGGATCCCATCTATTAAAGACAAAAACACAAAATACACATCGAAAAGACTTGAAATAATGGATATAGCCACGCAGTTCTATAAAAGCCTTTACAGCACTGGCGAAGAAACATCAGAAAATCAACAAAGTGTTGACACAATTGACACAACTGATGACCATCAAGAAGAAAGTGAAGAGGTTCCGGGATTCCTAAAGAGAGAAGTGGAGCTTGCCGTCCTAACACAAAAAAATGCCAAATCACCTGGAGATGACAATATCAACAACGAGTTATTAAAAGCAGTCCTTAACAATATCATAGACCACCTCACTGACCTTTTTAATGAAATCTTAAAACAAGAAATAATACCAACACAATGGACAAAGACCACTATAACACTTCTACACAAGAAAGGAGATAAAAATGAAATAAATAATTATAGACCAATAAGCTTGATGAGTAATCTATACAAAGTATTTTCAAAGTTAATATTAGGACGTGTAACAAGGGTTCTGGATGAAAACCAATCAAGAGAACAAGCTGGATTCAGAAAAAACTTCTCTACAATAGACCACATATTAGTAATTAAACAAATAACAGAAAAATTTCACGAATACGGAAGACATTATTATGTAGCATTTGTAGACTACAATAAGGCCTTTGATTCGCTTAAACATGACATGATATGGAAATCACTTAGCGAACAAGGAGTCCCAAAAAAGTATATTAGAATAATAAAAGAAATTTATGCAAACACTACAGCTAAGATAAAATTAGAGAGACTAGGCGAAGAATTTGAAATAAAGAAAGGAGTGAGGCAGGGTGATCCCTTATCACCAAAGATATTCAATGCAGTCCTCGAAAGCGTGTTTAGATGTACGAACTGGGACAATTATGGGCTCAATATTAACGGCAGAAGGCTTAACCATCTCAGGTTTGCAGATGATCTCATTCTGGTAACAGATAATCCAACAGAACTAAGATATATGTTAGAAGAACTAGACACACAAAGCAAACGGGTCGGTCTATCCATGAATATGTCTAAAACAAAATTAATGACTAATAGCACTGAAGAGCAAATTATAATTAACGGAAACACTATAGAATATGTAAACCAATATGTATATCTTGGGCAAATAATATCACCCCTAGACCAGACAAATAAGGAAATTGAAAAAAGAATGTCAAATGCATGGAGAAAGTTTTGGTCTTTAAAAGAGGTTTTGAAGGCAAAAGAAATCCCAACAAGTCAGAAGTTTAAAGTGGTAAATATGTGCATAATACCTATAATAACTTATGGATGCCAAACCTGGGCACTAACAAAAAAGCAACGCGAAAAACTAGGCGTTTGTCAAAACAACATAGAGCGTAAAGTGCTAAATATAAAACTCAAAGATAAAGTTAGATTATCAATAATTAAAGAGAAATCGAAATGTAAAAGAGTAAATGCAATAATAAAACAACAAAAATGGCGTTGGACTGGTCACATGGTCAGACAACATATGGAAAAGTGGACTAAGGACATTGTGGAGTGGTACCCAAGAGCTTACAAAAGAAAAAGGGGAAGACCTACTCTTAGATGGTGACCTAAAAAAGATAGGTGGAATAGACTGGCTCAGAAAAGCAAGGGACCGGACACAATGGAAAACTTTGGAAGAGGCCTATGTCGGAAGACAAGCTGAAGTTGTCGATGGAGAATAGATACATATATTAAATATAGATATTAGGAATAGATATAGATATTAAGAATGGTATATGTGGGACTTCGGTAATAAAGGCTATTTTTATTTTTATTTTTATTTTTATTTTATTTTATTTTATAATGTGAACACTGCTACCACCAATAACACTACCCTATACCTCAAGTATTTCCAATAGTTTCATATATTTTATATGGACTTGCCGCACACGGTTGGCGTCGGTGGTCGCTACCCGTGTGTGGCAGCCCTATAGTACATTATTGCAGAACCCGTGAAGTAAAGGATTTAAGGACGAGTTTGGGGTAGACGGATAAAACAAGTCCTTCAATCCCTGTCCCGGCCGAGAATTGTATAGTGCTTTCACAAACAATACGAGGAAATATTCTGCGATCTTATAATGGCAATCCAAGCCTGCAATATTACGATGGCAACTGCACATAAATACCATAGATTTTGTTTTTTTTATTGTGCAATATATGGTTACTGACTCTAGTGGTGGATGGCAGTATGCAATTAAGCAAATTTAAAAAGTTAGAGCAGTGGCCGATAATGTTGTTTCTTAGGTTAGGTTTAGGGAGCCATAAACAAGAAAACTTCATGACTTCAATTCGTGACATTAAGACTGCGCGCCGAGCAAACGCCGAGCGTCCAGTGGCGCCCTCATTACTATTATTATGTTTTCTAATTAACTAAAGAATTTCCTTGAAATCAGACGGTAGTTTTTGTAGTGCAAGTAAAAACTCAATTTATGAAATACGTAACAAACTTTAATAACAAGTACCCTTTGAGTAGTCAGCTTAACGGGAAAAGGTGGCCACTTTTTTCCGTTAAGTTGATAACTCGAAGGTGAATTGTTATTAAACTATGTGATATACCCTATAAGTTGTGTTTTCGTTTGTAGTACAAAAACTTACCGTCCAATTTCAAGAAAATACTTTAGTTTATTAGAAAATACCATAAAAGTAATGAGGGCGCCACTGTACATCCGGCGTACGCTCGGCGTAGTCTTAACGCGTGCATTTCTGAGCATGTTTGAGAAAAAGCTATTATTGTCGTGGTGGTTGGTTGCAGGCGCGCGTGGACCGTGTGCACGTGGACGGGCTATCGCGCACGCGCGATGACCTGGTGCGCGGCGCCGTCGACGAGCTGTTCCTCGCGCGGGACTTCGAGGACGTCATCACGCGCGCGCACAAGGTACACCACCCACATAGGGCGGAGAGCACGAGCGAAGCGAGTGATTCATAGAGCGGTACTACGTTGTTTTTAGAGGACGTGAATGGGATTTAGAATTGATGTTTTTGTGTCTGTTTAAGTTAATTGAAATTGTTTTATATACTCACAGAGATATTGGTATTCATGCTGACCAAATAGTTCCTAAAGACAACCTAGGTTATGCTCATTGGTAACAAAATTAATCATTCTTAGTTTCCAGTAGTAATTTATTATTTAAAATTATTTGAAGACTTCTACTATTTGGCTTGTAGTACTGTTAGGCGATGGGCTTGTAACCTGTAACTAGTACGCTGGTAAACATCTTAGCCTGAGTGTGCAAAATGTGGGTACGGAATTATCACCAAGTTTTAAGAGTTGTAGGTAGTTCTGCTGCTCTGAGATCACAGGCCGTGAAGGTATGTATGTATGTATGTATGTATCTATATTTTTTTGGAATAACATTAAATAAACATTTAATTTATTAATAGTGGGATTGTTCTTGACTAACTCTTGCCCATGGATGACCAAGATTTTGTCGGCGATGTACCTATCTTATTTGCTATACAGAAACTGCAATATCAGATTCAAAATTCAAGACTTGACTGTATATTTGAGATTTTTCTAGAATGGCTCATCTTTAATACTCGATCACAATGTTAAAACTGCAGATAGATTAGATATGATATGATATGATATGATAGATTGGTTCCTTGACTTAAAATTTGTCATTTGTCACAATTTAATCTATTCACTATTTTTAACCTGTGCCTGGTGATGACCCACAGGTGCGTCAGGCGCTGGACGCCATGGGCTGCTTCCGCGAGGTCGGCGTGTTCATCGACGTGTCCTCCGGGCCCAACGCCACGCCCGAGGGGCTCGAGGTAACTGACCACTAGGTCATTTGGCACAAACACTGGAGTTGAGCTAACATGACCACTAGGTCATTTGGCACAAACGCCGGAGTTGGGGTGACTTGATCACTAGGTCATTCCGCACAAACGCCGGAGTTGAGGTGACTGACCACTAGGTCATTTGGTACAAACACCAGAGTCGGGATAATTTGACGACTAGGTCATTTGGTACAAACACCCTTGACCACTAGGTCATTTGACACAAACACCGGAGCCGAGGTGACTTGACAACTATGTAATTTAAACAAACATCGGAGTCGAGGTAACATGACCACTTAGGTCATTTGACACGAATATCGGAGTCGAGATACCTGTACAACTAGATCATATGGCACTAACACCAGAGTCGAGGTAACTTGACCACTGGGCTTGAACAGGACGGTTGCTTACGGTCGTTTGTAACGCGACCATCTTCTTGAATTTAAATAATTGCCCTTGACCTCTAACTTGAAGGTCAAATAGTTGAAAGTCACTGGCCACTGATTCTGTTCTGGAGCTCTATAGATCCGACCACGAAGAAAAAAAATAGTGTCCAACAATTTGCAGAATTTGCTTCCTTGTTTGTCCTTGACCTTGAACTTCAAGGTTACAATTACAAGGTTACCTCGTGTCCGTAGGTGACGTTCCAAGTGACGGAGCTGTCGCGCATCGTGGGCGGCATCAACACCACCGTCAGCGAGAACGAGGGGAACCTCGTGCTGGGTCAGTATACCACATACATACATACATAAATGGCGGAGGTTCTACCTTACCTTATTGCTTTTCACTTGTTTTCAAATTGTCAGCGTTTTAGGTCTTGTTTAATTGACAGGGGAGCCCGCTGTTTCCCATATTTTGTCCATGTTCCCACCTCGTCCACGTTCTTATATCGTACACTTCCCACCTTTTCCACATTCCCATTTCGTCCACATTCCTATTTCGTTCACATTTCCATCTCGTTCACATTCCCAACAACTAGTGAACAACCGAGTGATCGAATTGATATCGAGCTGCCCTACGGTCCTAAGTTAGGTCGCAGACGAGTTGGGAATGTGGACGAATTGGGAATGCGGACGAGTTGGGAATGAAGACCAGCTGGGAATATGGACGGGGTAGAAAGTGGACAATTTGGGATTGGTATACGGACGAGTTGGGAATGTGGACGAAATGAAAATGTGGACGTAATGGGAATATGGACAAACTAAACGTGACCCTTTTTCGTCATAATTACTTTGTGAGCGTAATTATTGGTAGTCATAATTTTTATATTGCTTGAACCCCAGGCGTGAAGCTGCCGAACGTGCTGGGGCGCGGGGAGCGCGTGCAGGCCGAGTACAGCATGGGCTACCGGAGCTCCTCTAACTTCAGCGTCACCGCGACTAAGCCCTACCCGCACAAGGCCAGTGTGCCCGTGTGAGTGTGCTGCTGTGTGTCCACACCCTAACACGATGATGTGAAGCCAAGCCCTTGCCCAACTCACACTTGACCATTTTTATCATACCAAAATAGATACCAAATAGACACAACAAAAACAAAAATACTTTTAAAAACGTCTCTTGTGTCGTGCCGTAATAAAAAATATTCTGAAAAAAAAACTTGTTACGGCTCAAAGATCTCTAGCTTCTTAGAGTTGGGTTAGGTTAGGTTAGGTTAGGTTTAGGCCCAGTCGTCATCTACTCGTCGAGACAATTCTAACAAGCCCTAACACGACGGGTTTATCGTGTGTATAATTAAGGAGTTCCCATGGCCACCCTGAGTCTCCATCATCAGATCAGCTCGCTACTATATTATTGTATTGTCATCAGAACTAAAGGCGTATGCAAATTTACAGCTTCCATCGGAAACCGGGAAGTGGGTCAAATTTAACTTGCAAGATTTGACCCTTACATACATACATTGCAAGTTAAATAAAAGCTTGTAAAATGAAGTTGGTTGGTCGGCAGGCTGTCGACGAGCGTGTATCAGCAGAACCACGAGTACCCGTGGTCGGGCTACCGCCTGCTGGACCGCGGCGTGCTGCTCGGCATCGCCTTCAACACCTCGCCCTCGGTCAGTGCTCACGCTAACCTTATACACCTAGCGACATCTAACGGCAACTTGTACCAGCAGAACCACGAGTACCCGTGGTCGGGCTACCGCCTGCTGGACCGCGGCGTGCTGCTCGGCATCGCCTTCAACACCTCGCCCTCGGTCAGTGCTCACGCTAACCTTATACACCTAGCGACATCTAACGGCAACTTGTACCAGCAGAACCACGAGTACCCGTGGTCGGGCTACCGCCTGCTGGACCGCGGCGTGCTGCTCGGCATCGCCTTCAACACCTCGCCCTCGGTCAGTGCTCACGCTAACCTTATACACCTAGCGACATCTAACGGCAACTTGTACCAGCAGAACCACGAGTACCCGTGGTCGGGCTACCGCCTGCTGGACCGCGGCGTGCTGCTCGGCATCGCCTTCAACACCTCGCCCTCGGTCAGTGCTCACGCTAACCTTATACACCTAGCGACATCTAACGGCAACTTGTACCAGCAGAACCACGAGTACCCGTGGTCGGGCTACCGCCTGCTGGACCGCGGCGTGCTGCTCGGCATCGCCTTCAACACCTCGCCCTCGGTCAGTGCTCACGCTAACCTTATACACCTAGCGACATCTAACGGCAACTTGTACCAGCAGAACCACGAGTACCCGTGGTCGGGCTACCGCCTGCTGGACCGCGGCGTGCTGCTCGGCATCGCCTTCAACACCTCGCCCTCGGTCAGTGCTCACGCTAATCTTATACACCTAGCGACATCTAACGGCAACTTGTACCAGCAGAACCACGAGTACCCGTGGTCGGGCTACCGCCTGCTGGACCGCGGCGTGCTGCTCGGCATCGCCTTCAACACCTCGCCCTCGGTCAGTGCTCACGCTAACCTTATACACCTAGCGACATCTAACGGCAACTTGTACCAGCAGAACCACGAGTACCCGTGGTCGGGCTACCGCCTGCTGGACCGCGGCGTGCTGCTCGGCATCGCCTTCAACACCTCGCCCTCGGTCAGTGCTCACGCTAACCTTATACACCTAGCGACATCTAACGGCAACTTGTACCAGCAGAACCACGAGTACCCGTGGTCGGGCTACCGCCTGCTGGACCGCGGCGTGCTGCTCGGCATCGCCTTCAACACCTCGCCCTCGGTCAGTGCTCACGCTAACCTTATACACCTAGCGACATCTAACGGCAACTTGTACCAGCAGAACCACGAGTACCCGTGGTCGGGCTACCGCCTGCTGGACCGCGGCGTGCTGCTCGGCATCGCCTTCAACACCTCGCCCTCGGTCAGTGCTCACGCTAACCTTATACACCTAGCGACATCTAACGGCAACTTGTACCAGCAGAACCACGAGTACCCGTGGTCGGGCTACCGCCTGCTGGACCGCGGCGTGCTGCTCGGCATCGCCTTCAACACCTCGCCCTCGGTCAGTGCTCACGCTATCCTTATACACCTAGCGACATCTAACGGCAACTTGTACCAGCAGAACCACGAGTACCCGTGGTCGGGCTACCGCCTGCTGGACCGCGGCGTGCTGCTCGGCATCGCCTTCAACACCTCGCCCTCGGTCAGTGCTCACGCTAACCTTATACACCTAGCGACATCTAACGGCAACTTGTACCAGCAGAACCACGAGTACCCGTGGTCGGGCTACCGCCTGCTGGACCGCGGCGTGCTGCTCGGCATCGCCTTCAACACCTCACCCTCGGTCAGTGCTCACGCTAACCTTATACACCTAGCGACATCTAACGGCAACTTGTACCAGCAGAACCACGAGTACCCGTGGTCGGGCTACCGCCTGCTGGACCGCGGCGTGCTGCTCGGCATCGCCTTCAACACCTCGCCCTCGGTCAGTGCTCACGCTATCCTTATACACCTAGCGACATCTAACGGCAACTTGTACCAGCAGAACCACGAGTACCCGTGGTCGGGCTACCGCCTGCTGGACCGCGGCGTGCTGCTCGGCATCGCCTTCAACACCTCGCCCTCGGTCAGTGCTCACGCTATCCTTATACACCTAGCGACATCTAACGGCAACTTGTACCAGCAGAACCACGAGTACCCGTGGTCGGGCTACCGCCTGCTGGACCGCGGCGTGCTGCTCGGCATCGCCTTCAACACCTCGCCCTCGGTCAGTGCTCACGCTAACCTTATACACCTAGCGACATCTAACGGCAACTTGTACCAGCAGAACCACGAGTACCCGTGGTCGGGCTACCGCCTGCTGGACCGCGGCGTGCTGCTCGGCATCGCCTTCAACACCTCGCCCTCGGTCAGTGCTCACGCTAACCTTATACACCTAGCGACATCTAACGGCAACTTGTACCAGCAGAACCACGAGTACCCGTGGTCGGGCTACCGCCTGCTGGACCGCGGCGTGCTGCTCGGCATCGCCTTCAACACCTCGCCCTCGGTCAGTGCTCACGCTAACCTTATACACCTAGCGACATCTAACGGCAACTTGTACCAGCAGAACCACGAGTACCCGTGGTCGGGCTACCGCCTGCTGGACCGCGGCGTGCTGCTCGGCATCGCCTTCAACACCTCACCCTCGGTCAGTGCTCACGCTAACCTTATACACCTAGCGACATCTAACGGCAACTTGTACCAGCAGAACCACGAGTACCCGTGGTCGGGCTACCGCCTGCTGGACCGCGGCGTGCTGCTCGGCATCGCCTTCAACACCTCGCCCTCGGTCAGTGCTCACGCTATCCTTATACACCTAGCGACATCTAACGGCAACTTGTACCAGCAGAACCACGAGTACCCGTGGTCGGGCTACCGCCTGCTGGACCGCGGCGTGCTGCTCGGCATCGCCTTCAACACCTCGCCCTCGGTCAGTGCTCACGCTATCCTTATACACCTAGCGACATCTAACGGCAACTTGTACCAGCAGAACCACGAGTACCCGTGGTCGGGCTACCGCCTGCTGGACCGCGGCGTGCTGCTCGGCATCGCCTTCAACACCTCGCCCTCGGTCAGTGCTCACGCTAACCTTATACACCTAGCGACATCTAACGGCAACTTGTACCAGCAGAACCACGAGTACCCGTGGTCGGGCTACCGCCTGCTGGACCGCGGCGTGCTGCTCGGCATCGCCTTCAACACCTCGCCCTCGGTCAGTGCTCACGCTAACCTTATACACCTAGCGACATCTAACGGCAACTTGTACCAGCAGAACCACGAGTACCCGTGGTCGGGCTACCGCCTGCTGGACCGCGGCGTGCTGCTCGGCATCGCCTTCAACACCTCGCCCTCGGTCAGTGCTCACGCTAACCTTATACACCTAGCGACATCTAACGGCAACTTGTACCAGCAGAACCACGAGTACCCGTGGTCGGGCTACCGCC
Organism: Acleris laterana; assembly: GCA_963966035.1. Taxonomy (NCBI): domain Eukaryota; kingdom Metazoa; phylum Arthropoda; class Insecta; order Lepidoptera; family Tortricidae; genus Acleris; species Acleris laterana. The sequence goes on from CAWYPN010000455.1 coordinate 23,789, forward strand.
TGCTGGACCGCGGCGTGCTGCTCGGCATCGCCTTCAACACCTCGCCCTCGGTCAGTGCTCACGCTATCCTTATACACCTAGCGACATCTAACGGCAACTTGTACCAGCAGAACCACGAGTACCCGTGGTCGGGCTACCGCCTGCTGGACCGCGGCGTGCTGCTCGGCATCGCCTTCAACACCTCGCCCTCGGTCAGTGCTCACGCTAACCTTATACACCTAGCGATATCTAACGGCAACTTGTACCAGCAGAACCACGAGTACCCGTGGTCGGGCTACCGCCTGCTGGACCGCGGCGTGCTGCTCGGCATCGCCTTCAACACCTCGCCCTCGGTCAGTGCTCACGCTATCCTTATACACCTAGCGACATCTAACGGCAACTTGTACCAGCAGAACCACGAGTACCCGTGGTCGGGCTACCGCCTGCTGGACCGCGGCGTGCTGCTCGGCATCGCCTTCAACACCTCGCCCTCGGTCAGTGCTCACGCTAACCTTATACACCTAGCGACATCTAACGGCAACTTGTACCAGCAGAACCACGAGTACCCGTGGTCGGGCTACCGCCTGCTGGACCGCGGCGTGCTGCTCGGCATCGCCTTCAACACCTCGCCCTCGGTCAGTGCTCACGCTAACCTTATACCACTCACTCACTTATGCGATGCGATGCATCTAGGGCGTCCCCTAAACAGAGGGGACATCTCTACTCATTCTCGCTCACCATACTATGAAGAAAAGGGTGTAGCTAGTTAATAAAAAATCAAAACTGTCTTTCTATCTGTATTAGTTTAAAAGCACAACAGCTACTACAATATCGTGCCTCGCACCGTGGTCGAGAGGCGTCTGCTCAAATTATATAAAACAAAGCCGGTGTTCCATCGAACCGTTAGTTTAAAAATTCAAACCATTAAACGGCCAGTTAACAAAAAGGAAAAGTGCAATAAGGTGTATTCTTACAATACAACCTTATTTCACTACATCCCTCGTCCCTCTGGAAGTAGGGATGAAACCTAACAGGCCCTAACAACTACCTATACCAGGCATGAACAGAGTTTACTCGTCCAGTCTTGCTGGATAGCCTGCTGTGCGATTAACATGTCGATCTTAGAATATGTCATTTAAATAAATCGACCACCATAATAACACAGGAAGCTTCCGCCCATTGAAAACCTGGCCAAAAAGCAGGGCGGCAAGTATGGAGAAAAAGAACCTGCCTACCTAACTCTAAAAAGAAAATAATGTCAATCCGCGCATTGAAGATGCCGGATTGCCTCACAAAGGTAATTGAGGAATCTCCCGAAACAAGGATGAAGCTTATTTGAAGACAATAGCGGACCTCTGTCCCTTTCATCCGTCAGTGCTTCGACCTCTATCGGATCACTCTCGGATTCAAGTTATCTAAAAACAATGTTAAAAGTTTTATTTTATTAGAACCCTATCTCAATAAAAACAACAAAACATTATATAAAATAGAAGCGCCTGTGTCACACATCTCGGCCTGAGATATGGACACAGCGTCTTCGCAGAATGATGATGGACTGCATCTCTTCCTGATGTCGCATCAGGTGACCTCATTATTTCACCTATTTCCTTATTTCACTACTCTTTCGTAACTCTTCTTTCATCCATTCCTTCCAAATGAAATAATCTTTTGTCATCTTTTTTCAATCCACATCGTTCTCGAATCTTGCTTTTACCCCATATATAGATCCCGTGTCAGTAAAAGAGACACAAATAATATTAATAGTTGATCGCTGGTTGTGTACACTGCCGGCGAGAACTCTCTACAACAAAAGATACATATCTCTTGTCGACAAAAGAGACGCATATATGAATGTGCCTTATACACTCACTCAGTCAGTTGCCTCTTTTTTTCTACAGTTACTGAAATGGCTCAGTTACTCGCCCCACATATGTATACCTTGTTTGCTGCCTCTCACACTCACTTATCCACTGACTAACTCATACACTGACTCAGTATTCAACTGATCTCTGTTAAGATGCCTGTATCGTAGTAGACCCATATAACTCTAGATTTCAATAAACTTGCGCTACAATCTCCAGGTCTTTCTGTGCTCTGATATCTGTGTTACCTTCACTGAACAGGAGCACCCTTCACAGCAGGTCCCTTTGTACCGTTTGTTGAGACGTATGTTGTGGTGTTTGTCATGTCTGTCTGTTGCAGACGAAGCACCAGGTGCAGTGGGAGGGGCTGGTGCGCGACACCGGCGTGCTCAGCAAGACCACCAGCTTCCGCATCCGGGAGAGCAGCGGTCAGTCGTACACACATGATGAACTACATCAGGGTTCTTTCTCGCATGCCAATGATCCTGTACAGTCACGAGATTTAATTTGGTACCCACCTTAAGTCCAAAGTCAATTTGACATTCTACAACAATAAGGTTGAGTTCCCTAAAAGTTAAAAATTACTTGACATCTCTAATGACATTAACGACTTCAAGCATATTTTTCTTGAAATGGGTCCCAAATTAACGCTCGCCCGTGTATGGGGACTCCCTTTAATTTTTCAATTTATTTTATTTTTATTATTTGTTAATATAGCCGCTATAGTAGCGGAAAATATACTATTCGCTAAATTTTAGTCACGATTTATGGGGCTCTGAGAACGCAGACTTGGAATGTGAAGTTTATTTAGGCCTTCAAGACGGCAGACCTAAGTTTTTTGAAAATTCGTCATTATCATCTTTTGGGGTTATGGGGATTTTGAAAATGACATCTATTTAGGCTGTCGAAATGGCGGTTAAGACCTTTTTGCAAAAGTTGTATGGGTAGAATTTTTTTGTTGATTAGAGGATGTAGTTTCGGAAAATTATGATTTAAAAGAATACTCTCATGACGACTATTTCAAATGAATCATTCCTGCCATCTCAAAAGTCCTGGAATACAACTTCTATCACCATGACGCCTTTAAAAACTAGCCATTAGCTTACGGTTGTTGGTTAGATTCAACGGTCTCTTTAGATTCGGGCTTATAATTTTTTTTTCTCAAAAATTACAGTAAAAGTTGACATTACTATCTATATATTGGGATGCGAAGTACATAGTTTACTGATAGGTTAAAAAAAAAAAAATATTGCGTGCTCGCTACACAAGCACGCAATGTTGCATACAAATTTCATTACTATTTAGTATCTAACTTTTTAAAAAGTGAAAACGGCCCTTATAAAATGAGGGCACAAGTCTTATACATCCAAATTTTGTTCGGAACATAACTTTTTTATCTGTGTCTCGAATAGCTTGAGTAGTATTAAAAAAAAGCTTGCCATTCTCCTTGTCATAAACAAAAAGGCGGTAAAGAGTAATAGTTTTTTGTTATGTGAAGCTTGCTTGTTTACTTTATTCCAACACAATTTTTTTCTTGCGATTTTTGAGAAAAGCTCTATATATGCCTCGGCAGGTACGGCAATTGCGGGCCTCGTATTTTTAACCAATCCTCGACCGCAATTGCCTCCTTCACTGCCTAGGCAATAATGTACTATTCCCCTCCCAGGCCCCCAGATGAAGTCGGTGCTGCGGCACATCGTGACGGTGGAGGGGCGCGACGAGCCGATCTTCCCGACGCGCGGCGCCTGGGTGCAGTTCTCGAGCGAGGTGGCGGGGCTGGGCGGCGGCGTGGCGCACCTCAAGAGCGAGCTGCAGGCGCAGGCCAACCTCGAGCTGGCCGAGAACGTGGTGAGCACTAGGAGCTGATTCAGACCCGTATACCGATTCAAATTTACAATAGGAACAGGGATTTTTTTCGTATGGAAAATATGTTGGAACAGTTTCATTAACCCTATAGGGAAAAACTAATAATCGAACTGAATTCTAGCGTCATTAGGTTTCTTCTATTCGCACAAAATTATTTTAGTAAAAAATACAAAGAGTGGTAATTTTTAGTACCAGGTTTTAAAATTATCCTTACATTTTGTTTAAGGAACACCATTTAGAAACTTAAGTTTAGTGTTTATAAAGTGTACATTGTCATATTTTTTTTCTACAAGTTTGTATAATTCAAAGTCGTTAGAATACATTTTAAACTTGCACTTTATAGTAGTTGCTAAATCGTCAACGTAAACAAGAAAAAATAACGGTCCGATATGAGATCCCTGTGGCACGCCAGAGTTGCTAGCAATAGATCGAGATCCGTATTCCCACAATGCGGCTAATTGTGTTCGATTTTTTAGGTATGACTCGCACCGTCTTCGTAGAGAACCATGAATTCCTACTCACCAATCCGTTCCAGTTTTTTAATTAGGATATTATGTTCAATCAAATCAAAAGCTGTACTAAAATCCGTATAGATTGCATCACTTGTAGGGTTGCTACCGTCTAGTGTTTGAGTGAATCCTGGTCGACTGGTTACTAGTGTTGTTGCACACTGATGTCCCCCCCCCCCTCCCTGTTGCAGGTGCTGCAGGTGACGGGCGCGGGCGGCGTGCTGCACGACGTGTTCGGCACGGAGCTGCCCGACCACTTCTTCGTGGGCGGCCCCACCGGCCTGCGCGGCTTCCGGCAGCGCGGCGTCGGCGCGCACCAGGACGCGCACGCGCTCGGCGGGAAGGTCGGTCGCTACAACACTATAACTATAACACTACTCGCAGCTGGCCGACCACTGCTTCGGTTACTATACTCCAATTACTTTTCTCAAAAATGACAGGAAAAGTTGACATTACTATCTACTCGTATATATTGGGATGCGAAGTACATAGTTTACTGACAGATCTCAAATTAAAAAAAAAAACATTGCGTGCTCGCTATACAAGCACGCAATGTTGCATACAAATTTCATGACTATCTAGTATCTAACTTTTTAAAAAGTGAAAACGGCCTTAATAAAATGAGGGCACAAGTCTTATACATCCAAATTTTGTTCGGAACATAACTTTTTTATCTGTGTCTCGAATAGCTTGAGTAGTATTAAAAAAAAGCTTGCGTTTCTCCTTGTCATAAACATAAAGGCGGTAAAGAGTAATAGTATTTTGTCATGTGAAGCTTGCTTGTTTACTTTACTCCAACACAATTTTTTTCTTGCGATTTTTGAGAAAAGCACTATAACGGGTTGGCTTAAAGTAATGAGATTTTTTTTTCTCATTTTTTTTATTAAATTACTTGTTTAGGTTATATAGCTTTTTATCATATACAAATAAACTAAAACCAGCATGATAATCAATCATTATAATATAGAAAACCTCGCCCATTTAAAAAATTTCGCAGCTTTCTTCTTACCGTTTTCATCATACGTTGGACAACATCTTTTTTTATTTTTTCAGTTAATTCTTTGCGTTTATACCCGGCGCTTCAACTGTGTATGTGATTTCGCTTCCGGCCCATCACTGTAAACTAGTCTACTGAGAATTACCAAAAAATCCTCCATTGGACGAGCTACACCGACGTTCGGACGGTTTGAATCCTTCGATACGAAATGAACGTCACGCTTTTTTAGTCAATTCTGGGTGCTCCCTGCATAGTGATGCTTTCTTCGCAACTTCTTGCACTTCTTGGAATTTCTTCAAGCTGTATGTCGGAATATTTGGGTGTTTTTTGACGCTTTAAGTGTAGAACATTGTATTTCTTTAAAATATTCCTTACTCACCAACGGGAAACAGCATATTTTACAGCTAACTTATCTGGGACTCATCCACTTTGTTTTGTGCAAACTTTGCCATTTTCCTCCGGTTTCAATGATTAAGAATGGGTGATCTTCCCGTTTTTGGTAAATCTTTAGTCCTAATACCAAATTCCCACCGCTGGATCAAACATTAAATTGTAGATGGAGATACATTTCAGCTTTGAAGTGAGAGACCACTTCAGATTTTTCACGTCGTCCAAGTAGGCGATAGACATGTTCACGTAATGACTTCCTTGTGGACATTTTTTATTAACACAGCTAATCATTATTTGCCTTTTTAACAATAATTGACATATTTTCTATTTATTATAGCTGTCAAAATCCTTTTTGTATTATTTTTTTGCCTGCTATTGTCAATTGAATACCTTCTCATTACTTTAAGCCAACCCGTTATATGCCTCGGCAGGTACGGCAATTGCCTGCTTCACTGCCTAGGCAATAATGTACTATTAACGACCTAGTACTGGAAAAGAGCAGTTGCATGTGTTTGCTAACGCCGCACTCACAATTGAGCAGGCAATCAATCAGTTCTTGCATCTGTACGGTGCGGAGGCGTTTGTTTCCCTTCTTGCGACTTATTGTTTATCGTTTACCTGAGTCGTGCCTAGTGAAACAGACCAATGTCTCCTTAATCTTTTATTTTATTATCAAGGATCGGAAAAACGCCCGTCATTTTGAAAACGTAACCCTGTTCCGTACAGCAGAGACTTCTTTGTGTCAATAAAATTTATTATTAGGTATTTTATAGATTTATTATACCATAATATATAGGTATGTATTCAGAGACAATTTTTTAATGAATGATTTGGAATGGTTATGTCTTATGAGACAACACAAACACACACACAAATAGTAGTCAACGTTTAAATATGCCAATGAAATTATGGACAAAAAAAGTGAAAATATTGAGGAAAAAAAGATCGTCATTATTTTTACTTGGCGAAAGCGTTTTTTTTCCATAGCCATTCCGGCTTATTAGGGCCGGCGCTGACTGCCGGCACGGCACAGGATGGCACGGTAAGTTGTGCTGCAGCATTCCGAAGGATAACACGGCCTTCCGCGGCATGCCGTGGCATCCTGCTGGCATGACACGGCAAATTATGCTGTGGCATCCCGAAGGCCGCTACGGCATTCCGCGGTATGCTGTGGCATCCTGCTGTCGACCCAGCCACTCAAGCAACAACAATAGGGCCGGCGCTGACTGCCGGCACGGCACAGGATGGCACGGTAAGTTGTGCTGCAGCATTCCGAAGGATAACACGGCCTTCCGCGGCATCCCGTGGAATGCTTAGGCACGTTCTGTCCTACCGCGGCCTCCCTCGGCATCGTTGTGTCAAAATAAAGTAACATGAATTCTATACTCATGGTAATAAGATTAAAAATAGTTATATCAGTACCGAAATCCTTTGCCATGACACGCCGTGCCATGCCGGCAGTCAGCGCCGGCCCTTAATGAATGACTCATTAATAAAATTGTCGCTGAATACATATAAGGTATGGTAATAAATCTATTAAATACCTAATAATATTTTTTATTAACATCTGAAGGAAGTCTCTGCTGTACGGAACAGGGTTATGTTTTCAAAATGACGGGCGTTTTTCCGATCCTTGTTTATTATATACCATTATGAACGAGTCCTAAGAAGAATATCACACGTATCGCGTATCGTGCGAGACAGCTAAGCTACTTAACTACCTACAAACTACGTTGTGATTAAAAATAAAATATTCTGGATAATTAACTATGTTAACGTGTCCTGCTTGTAATGAAAGCTTTACTGACGGCGTGAAATGTGGTGGCTGTTTATCGGAATTTTGTTTCGGTTGTGCGCATATTACGGAAGCTAACTACAGAAAATTAACTGCAACCCGCCTAGCCCAATTACGTTGTGCGAAGTGTAAAAACCCTCCTCGTCATCAACAAGCATCTGAAGCTAGTTTCAACATGAGTGCATTGAGTGCTAATAACGTATCTTCGGATGCTGAGCTGCCTCTTGGGCCGATATTGGCGAGTATCAACGAGAAACTCGCTGTCCTACCCACTATCACCGTGGAAATCGCGATGCTCAAGGAAAGCTTCACTACGTTCCAAAAATCACTTGATAACTTATCCACAAACATGCAAAATCTGTCTATGGAGACCGACAAAGTCAAGGAACGTATCGATGTTTTAGAAAATCGCGATACTTTAACCAGCAGTCAACTTTCTGATTTAGAGGGTAGTCTGCTTCAACTTCAGATTGATATAAACAACAAGGAACAATGGCTTCGTCAAAATAACGTCGAGATTAAAGGAATACCTATGAAGAGAGATGAAAACCTGCTCAGTATTTTATCCAAGCTTGGCTTGGTGTGTAACGTGAATATCTCATCATGCGATGTCAATTTCGTGTCTCGCGTACGTTCCCGGATCAACTCTGAGAAATCGATAATTGCTTGCTTCTCGAACAGGTATTTGAAGGAAAATCTTGTAGCATCGGCGCGTAAGAACAGAAAGTTATCGTCAGTAGACCTTGGCTTCAACGAAGATAGAAAAGTCTACATCAACGATCACCTGACACCGCAAAACAAAGATTTGTTGAAAAAATGCAAGGTCAAGGCAAAAGAAAACAATGTTCAATATGTTTGGGTCAAGAACTGCAAAATTTTTGCTCGGAAATCGGACACTAGCCCAATTATCAACGTTTCGAGTGAAAACGATTTGTGTAAACTTACCCCTAATCAAGACACAAGTGGTAATAAGTGACTTTATTTTGATATGCTTATTTGTTTACTTATTTATCGAAACCTTTTTTTGTTTGTGATTGGCGCAGAACGTTACCAAACTACAATACATAAAATTGTGTCCTGCTTGGCGAGCCCTTATAGTTGCCTATGGTTTTTATTAGCTTATAAATGTGGATTAAAACTGTACAATGCATTACGAGATTACTATATTTACTATAACTATCCAATAACAGTATACTATCTAAACCGAATGTTCGCCGTATATACCCTCCAATTTAAATATACAATACTTATTATATTTACGGTTGCACCCGGTTTCGCTAACCTATCACGATCTATTGTGATCAGCTGTTCTACACCCCCGTGTCGACGACCTCATATACGAGTATCTATAGCTATAGCGGCCTTATACGAGCTGCGCCGCCGCCGCGTTAGCTACGACTCGTCATATGGGTATGATGACTCACCTTGTTTACGCTTCATGCCTCTTTCGAATCGTTCGCAATCCCTTTCATTTTTTATTTATAATATGTCCGTAATTTTTTACATATTCATAACGTAATGTCGCTTAACGTGTACTACCAAAATGTAAGGGGATTGCGAACTAAAACAGAGGCATTTAGAAGGAGCGTTGACTTGGGTGGGCATGATATAATCATTTTAACAGAGACGTGGCTGACAGATGGAGTTTTCGACAGCGAATTATTTAGTGATACTTATGCGGTGTGGCGGCGCGACCGAGACTACACGCGCACGCAACAAACTCGTGGGGGCGGCGTACTTATAGCCGTGCGTAGATGTTTGAGCGCTGTGGAACGTCCTGAATGGTGTTCCTCTGCTGAGGACTACTGGGTTACCATATCCTTGCAAACGAATGTTCATAATTCTAGGGCAGCAAAATTACACATGGGTTGTCTGTATCTCTGTAATGAAGGTGGCGATGGCTTTTCACTTGTTCAACAACTAGTAAATTTCGGTCGTAAAGTCTTTCAAATAATTACGGAATATCCCAATGATAAGGTTTTAATAGTCGGGGACTTTAACATGAGCGATATAGATTGGAGGTTTAACGCCGACGCTGGTAATTTCGAACCCCTTACGTCACTTGTTGATAGGCATGCTGAATTCTTGAACATTTTACATACTTGCAATCTCCATCAATTCAATGGGGTGGTAAATTTCCAAAGTAAATTACTCGATCTGGTGCTAGCCAACGACAACGAACTATAAAAATATTATATTGTGCATTGGTGCGCAGTCACCTAGAATATTGCTCGCAAGTCTGGAACCCCACGTATGTCACCTATATCGACATGATAGAAATAATTCAACGCAAATTCTTGTCGTATTTAAACCGAAGATTTAAAACAAATCTTGAAAACTACATTGATAGATGTAAGCATTTTCATCTACTACCCCTTAGTGAGCGTCGTGAAGCGGCCGATCTGGTACTATTGTGCAAACTTTTCTCAGGCACTCTGGATGTGCCAGATCTGCTGTCGTGCATAGGTCTCAGACTTCCTTCTTTAAGAACATCTCGCCATGGCAAGTTTCTGAAACTGAGTGCATCGGAATCCTTTTTAAATTACCGGCAACATTCTTTTACTCATCGTGTTTGTAAAACTTTTAATAGTAATTATAGTATGGAATTGGATATGTTTGAGAGCAAACCAAGGCATTTCAAAAATCTTATCAACATAAAGTTTTTTGGTAGCTGCAAGGTATCGCCAAATAATGATAATGGTAATAATTAGTAAATGTTATTTTGAGTACTAAATTTGTGAATTGTTTTGCGCTATTCAATATTAAATTTTGTCAAAATTTATTATTTAAGCACCTAAGGTTATCACGTGTATTGTGATTTTTGTTCGCAATTTTGTTATATAATGTAATTGTTTGCTTAACTGCTCGATAGTATTTTGTAACATACTCATACAATCATATGTTTAGGTGAAAACTTATAAATGGCCTAGGTTATAATACATTGTAAAATCTGTTTAGTGATAAGAAGGCTGTTAGTTTTCCGAATATAAATAAAATAAAATAAAATAAAATAAAATATCGTTTGTTGCCTTCCACTTGGCGACCTGCCTCTATATTTTGTCTTTGTCATTTTTATGACTTGCGAGTGACAGAAGCTTATACTCGTACTAGGTCGTTAAAGTAAATGGAGCATACCGCGCCTGACTGTAACACTACTCGGACTGCTCCACAACTCAGGCGACGTCGCCCAGACGATACGCACGATGTTGCCAGAAATAGTGAGCGAAGTTCGGCGATGTTGCGTGCTTTCGCAAGACGTCGCGGCTGAAAAATATCGCCTGATGTTGCCAGATATGTCGAGCAAAGTTCGGTAGCATTGTGGCACTTCGTCTGACGTCGCTGTAGACGTGTCGCAGAACATTTGTCCCGTTCCAAATAAGAGGCAGTTTCATTTTGATATAATGATGAATTGATTTCAGGGGTGGTAGGACCTTGTGCAGGGTCCGTCCGGATCGCTACCACCATCTTATCCATTAACCTACCGCCAAACAGCAGTGTTCGCATTGTTGTGTTCCGGTTTGGGGATAAGACAGCCGGTGAAATGACTAGCATAGAGGCATTCCATCTTAGCCTCAGGGTTGACAACGCATTTAGTCTTAGGATTGCATTGCAGTCTTGTGATTGCGAATGTCTATTGGTCACAGTTTCCACTTACCATCAGGTGGCCTGTGTGCTCGTTTGTCTACTCGATGCCATAAAAAAAGAATGTTTTCAGATGTATTGGGCGAGCGGCCTCCACATCTACAGCCCGCTGCCGTTCCGGCCGGGCCGCAGCGGGCTCGGCGAGCTGTTCCGCTCGCACGTGTTCCTCACCTCGGGCTGCCTCGCCGCGCCGGGTGAGTGTGCTGTGTGCTGTGAATTATATCAAACGATGGAATATTACAATACCAAGAGCAATTTTGTAGTGTTTTATTCTATGTAAATTCTAATAATAGCAGTGTTAGAATTTACATACAATAAAACTGGATAATTGTAAAAAAGATATTTAAGATTTAAGATATTTACAATCTTAAGGTCATAATTGTATCAAATTCTTGGTATTTCTTTAGTAAAGACTGTTGCCTGTACCTACCTAGTCGGTCCTTAAGTTCTGTCACAAAGGTTTATTATAATTTTAAAAATAAATAATAGAGTTTCATAAACTTGTAGTACATCAATCAAAACCTTATCACTACATAGTATAAAACAAAGTCGCTTCCCGCTGTCTGTCCCTATGTATGCTTAGATCTTTAAAACTACGCAACGGATTTTGATGCGGTTTTTTTTAGTAGATAGAGTGATTCAAGAGGAAGGTTTTTATGTATAATAAATTTTGTTTTATGTACGTGTGTTATAGAAAACTCAAATAAACCGAAGCGAAGCGAGGGCGGGTCGCTAGTTTTATATAGAATAAAAAAAGCGAAATTTGAGTTCGTTACTATTGCAATAATTTGGTGTACGAGCTTTAAGCATTCCCATTCGGGGCAGGAAAGCATGGGTCAAAACACGCACGACCACGATACTGATAACGGCTACAACTTTTGTAAGAGTTCTCGTATTGAGTCGAAATTTGCGTGACATATTAACCAGACTTTTATATTTAAATACTGATACCAATGTATTCTAAGCAACTAAAGATCCGCTTATACTCCGGTCAATCTTCATGTCTCATTAAATTGACCTTACGATTTCACATCAATTTGCAGAAATACGAAAACAGACCAACTTTCGTGCTTCATAAGCTGGTTTTTAAGTGTCGTTAAGATAATAATGCTGGTCTCTGAACATACCCAGAGATGAGAAGCTTCATAATATTAAATAGAAAATTTTCCTGGTTAACAAAGACTAATCTTTAAAGCGTTTTCAAAAAGTGAAATTTTTAGAAAACTCGTGCTTGTTTTAATCGGTGCCGGCCGTGAATGTTAAAAGATCGTATCGGAAATTGCGGTGACTATTTGGAATGATGATTAGTTCCTAAAAATGTACTTTAAGTAAGCTTTTAAATTTAATTTATTTTAAAATTAAAAAATCAACAAAAATTAGTTTTATATGACTTAACCTTTGTGACAGAACTTAAGGACCGACTATGTTTGATTCAAACCAGTAGCTCAGGAGTTTATCACAACGATGCTTCTATTTTAGTCATAATATCTTTTGCAAGCCTACATACAGACTCTGATACGGTATGATCATTATTTAGGTTGTGTAGGACTTCAACTACACGAATCATTATAAATCGTATTACTTTTATGGTTTCGGTTTACGGTCATCGGCAGTCTTCGGAATTTTCACGGCAAAACAAAAGACTGTCGCAAATTTACTAGGGTAAGAAATAATTTTTCATCGATATCGATAGTAAAATAAATAATGGTCCACCAAATAAATATAAATATATTATAAAATACATTAGGTTTGTGTAAAATTATATCGAAACAGATTCAATTTCTTCTTCAAAATCCACATCAGCACACACAGCAGCACATGCCATTTTATTTGGTTTCTGATAGTGATAAGAGTAGATAGTCATTAATTTTTCGACGTTCTCTGGGAGTAAACGGTTCCGTTTATCACTATAAAAATTCAATTCAAATTCGGCAAAGGCAAAAGGACGGGATATTCAATATTTTCATTAAAAACAAGATGTCGTTAAGGCTTAAATAATAACTTTTACACTGAATAATCTGTGAATTACTGTATTTTTTTGCATATTATTTTAAATTATAAAATATTCCATAGTAGTTCTCGATATCGATGAAAAATTATTTCTTACCCTAGTAAATTTGCGACAGTCTTTTGTTTTGCCGTGAAAATTCTGAACACTGGTCATCGGCATCGGTATCGTTGCATCCCTAATCATCAGTAAGTAGCACAATATTAAAATGTTTATCTAGCGGGGGTAGTAAGTCATTTATATGAACCATTAATAAGAAAGGACCTAATATAGAGCCCTGAGGTACGCCTAATTAAACTGCTGCTCCTATAGACTGAGTGTTGGTTTACAACAACTTTTTGCAATCTATCACTAAGATATTAGAAAAAAAGATTTGAGGAATTATTTGATAGGTCATAAGCTTCTCTAATTATAATAATTATGGGTAAGAGTTGCACGATCTACGCAATCGAAAGCTCGAGTTGAGTATACTCTGTGTTAGAGGACGCGG
>CAWYPN010000456.1:0-90310 GCA_963966035.1 Acleris laterana
AATGTTGTGCAGGTAATGACCGAAACATCCGTGTCCGGTCAAAACCTGCACAAGCCGGTACGATGTCGCGCCGACCGCTCTTCCCAACCAGGTGTCGAACCACGGGAGGATCGCCCCTATGGTACGGACACCATAGGGAGAGTCCTCCAGGTGCGCTCGCCACCTGTCCCGCAGTCGGCGCTCCATCATCCGGCGCGTCCCCTCAACCTCCTCAGGGTCCGGGCGTTCACCCCTAGCCCGGGCCCTGGACCTAACTACGTAGGTCTCAGCCTGCACCTCCGCATCCAACTCCCACGGCGGTGTGCAGGCGAGGAGGCAGGCCGCGGCGTGGGCCACCGTCATATAGGCCCTCACGATTCGGAGGGCCACCACCCGCTGAGGCCTCCGTAGCAGGGCCCGGTTCTTGGCGGACAACTTGTCCGCCCAGATGGGGGCCCCGTACAGAGCCATGCTCCTTGTGACACCGGCATATAGCCGGCGGCACAAGGAGCCCGGCCCACCCACGTTCGGCAGCAGTCTGCCCATCGCCGACGCGGCGCCCACAATACGGGGAGCTAACTGAACAAAGTGCTCCCCAAAAGACCAATGTCGGTCCAGGACCAGCCCCAAATATTTGATGTGGGGCCTGATCCGGACCGACTCCCCCCCCAGGGTGAGCGCCGCGCCCGCCGGCAGCCTCCACCCCCGCCCCCCGAAGACAATCGCCTCAGTCTTCGGGAGGGCCACCTTTAGGCCGAGCCGACCGATCCGGTAAATCGTCAGCTCGGCCGCCGCTTCCGCCCGGCAAAGCACCTCCCTCATGTCACTCCCGCGCACGGCCACCATTGTGTCATCTGCATAGCAGATGGTGGCCGTCCGCGCGAGCGACTCCCCCCTGATGGCCCAGTCGTACCCCAGGTTCCATAGAAGCGGACCGAGCACGGAACCTTGGGGCACTCCACAGGCCATCTCCGTCGACCCCCGTCGACCGTCCCTCTGCTCATAGAGCACTACCCGATCAGTGAGGTAGTGCTCTATGACACGCCGCAGGTAGGGAGGCACTCGGTGGTAAATGAGCGCCTCCCTTATCACCCCATAGGGGAGGGTACCAAACGCGTTGGCGATGTCTAACGACACCGCCACTACACCCTCCCCTCTGCTCGACGCGTACTCGCAGAAGTCCCTGAGGGACTTCAGCGCGTCGAGCGTAGACCGCCCTTCCCGGAACCCGAACTGTCTATCAGAGACGTTCGGGCCGGCGGTCTCCAGGTGCTGCAGGATCCGGGAGGCAAGGATTCGCTCAAACATCTTCCCAGCCTCATCCAGCAGCACTATGGGGCGATAGGCAGAGGGACAATCATGGGGTCGACCTTCCTTCCGGAGGAGGCATAGCCTCCCCTCCTTCCACACCCTCGGGAACCGTCCATCCTGCAGGCAGTCGTCCATCAACTGCCTGAGACGGTCCCCGAGGTATTTTAGGGCGATGGGGAGTACCCGGCCCGGCACTCCGTCGGGCCCCGGGGCTTTTTTGCAGCCCCGGAGCCTGTCCACCGCCCTCTCGAACTCGTCATCGCTTACCGGTGCAATGGCGAGTTCGAGTGGGTCCTCCAAGTCCCCCGGTGGCTCGGTCATCGCCGGGGGAGTTATCGAGGGGGCTGCCGGAAACAGCCCCTCGATGACCCTCCTCAGGAGGGGGGGCTCCAGGGAGTCCATGGGGGGGGCGGTGCGCATCTTGTTGCGCACCACCCTGTACGGCCGCCCCCACGGATCCTTGTCCAGCGTGGCCAAGAAAGAGGCATATGCCTCCTCCTTGGCCTTGGCGATCGCCAGAACTAGGGCCCCCTTTGCTTCTCTGAGGGCCCCGTGGAGCCCCTCCTCCTCCTGGTCGGTGTGCCGCCTGCGCCTACAGTGTTGGTAGGCGCGGCGGGCACCGTTACAGGTGGTCCGCAAGGCCGCGATATCTGCGGACCACCAATAAACAAATCTCCGGGCGAACAAACGTTTCGCCCGGGGCATAGACGCTCCGCACACCGCCTGTAGCGATGTGCGGAACATGCGCGCCCTCTCTTCCACTCCGAGGGCGGCGGGTGGGGCAGCACACCATGCCTCCACCATCGCCGCCTCGTCCGCCTTGGCCTTGTCCAACAGGGACAAGGACCACTTTGGGAACTCGTCCCCTCCCCCTCTTCGCCCCCCCCTTGGGATGGGTGGCGACTGGCCTACTCCTGTGGAGACCCTCATTCTGATGTACAGATGATCTGAGAGGGTCTCCACGTCCTCCAGGACGCGCCAATCGGAAAGGCGCGCGGCAATGGCCGGGGTCGCGAACGTGATGTCCACGATGGACCCCCCTTGCCGCCGCACGCACGTGTTGACGCTGCCCTGGTTCATCATCTCTAGGCCTGTCGCCGCCACCCAATCCTCCAACACCGCCCCGCGCACATCCGTTAGGGGGGACCCCCAAGCCGCACTTTTGGCGTTTAGGTCCCCCAGGACGATAGTTTGGCGCGGGGCCGCCCTCCTCGTTACCCCCCCCAGCACTACGAGGAAGGCCTCAAAAGCGGCCAGCGGCCTATTGGGGGAGAAGTACACCGCAACGAGTACGGTGTCTCCCCATTTGGCCGCCACGAACCCCGGGCCGCTTTCGAGCTTTGTCAGGGGGGGACCACTCCCCACCGCCGGCACCACTACGGCAACCCCCTCGTCCGTTGACCCCGCCCAATTGGGCGAGGGAGGGACGAGGTAGGGTTCCGCCAACACAGCAACGTCGATCGACCACTCCGCCATAGACTGCATGAGCAAGTCCTGTGCTCTGGCGGAGTGGTTGACGTTGGCCTGCAGGAGCTCTAAATGGTGTGCTGGCATTTAGAGCTCCATGCGTGTCTCCTCATCGGCCCGGCCGGCGGCGGTCGCTGCGGGGGCATCCGTGCTAATGGGGGGGCGAGTGCGCTGAGGCCTCGTATCCTTCCCCTTGGTTTGGGGGGGGAAACAGTTCCTACCCCCCAATATGTGATTGGCCGGGAGCTTGGCCTGGTGGCACACTGCGCACCACGCCGGCTCCCAGCACTCGGCCATCTTGTGCCCCTCCTTGCTGCACCGGAAGCAGAGGTTGCTCCGGTCCGCTTTTGAGGGGCACAGATCCTTCGAATGGCCGACACCGTAGCACCTGAAACAGCGCATTGGTGTCGGCCCCACTGCCGTGACCCTGGCGGACGCCCACCCCACCAGGATCCTACCTGCTTTTTGCAGGGCCATCGCGGCCTGCACGGGGCACTGGATAAGCACGGATCCAGTGCCGTCGTAAAGTGTGCGCACGGCCCCCACCTTGACATGCTCCACCGAGCAAGACCCCGCTGCGGCGACGGCTAGCGCCACCGACTCTTTGGAGGCGGACTCGTCAAGGCCGGCAATCTGGATGCCGGCCATTTTGACGGGGCGACTAATATCAGCAACGTCGCCCACTATCCCTTGCAGCTTAGCCGCAAGGGTGTCCGCCAACTTGTGGCCGTCCTCACCTGGGACCTCAATTAACCGGGACCCATTAACCGAGGTCCTGACCTTCACGTGCTGCAGGCCTACCTCACTGAGGCTAAGGCCATTAATGGCCCTAGCCATAGTGGCCTGCAGCGTGGTGTCGGCCCCCTTTTTGAGGGTGACCAACACTGCCGCCGTCTTCGGGACGGACAGCTTAGCGGGCCTGGGCCCGTGCGCCGTCTTACCGGCCTTCTTGGTTGGGGGAGGGGGGGAGGCCTTGGCCTTGCCCTTCCCTTTCTTCCTGACCACCTCCGACCACGACATCTGCGCGGCTGGAGGTGGCGTTTGGCCCGAGGGGCCGGGTCTCTCGTCCGAGTTCCGTAGGGGCCTCAGTGGCTGGGCAGGCTTTTTAGGCCTGGCGGCCGCCTTCACAGGGGCTACAGGGGCGGGGGCTGGGGCCGCCACCTTTTTGGCCGCGGCGGCTTTTGGCCTCCCGTCGCCCAGTCTGGCCCTAGCCACGGGCTCCAGGGCTTCAACCGGGGCCGAAGAGGGCCCCGCCACCTTTCTTTGGGGAAGGGGGGCTGCCACGGGCTTGGCAGCTCGCTTGTCGTGCGCAAGCGGGGGGCGGAGGGTTGGCTCCGCCGGGAGGCGCTTGTTGACCTCCGCAATCCGGTCCCCGATCATCTTACCGAGGCTGAGGAAGAGGTCCCTCTTCATCTCTTCTATAGCCTCGGTAAGTTCGGCGGTTCCGAACTGCAGAGGTGCAGCTACTGGGGTGGGAGGCGGAGGGGGGCGAGCCTCCCTCTCGCTGAAGGCAGTGCGGAGTGCCTTCAGCTCGCCTGAGACCAGGGCGAGTTGTTCCCGCATTCTTTTGTTGTCCGCCTTTAATATGCGGATTTCCTCACTCTCGGCCCTGGCCTCCTCGACTTCATCCATAGAGCCCAGTATTGTCCGGCAGGCCCGGTTCATACGGCCCCATATGCTTCCTTTTAGGTTCCCAGAGGACTGGGCCGCCTCCAGAATGTCCTTTGCCGCCATTCGGGTGGCATCTATTGGGTCGGTATAGTGCCGACCTTCTAGGGACTCCCTCCTAATAGGGGAACGCGAAGCGGAGCGAGAGCGCTCTGCTCCGCCCGTCCTCCCCTTTTTGCCTCCCCTGGAGCGGAGCTCCGGGTAGTCCTTCCTGTACGACTCCTTGGGGTCCGCCACCTCCTCCGACTGGGGCTCGAAGTCCGGCTCCAGTAGGTATTGCCGGGCCCTTAGTCGAGCCGCGGCCAGCCCCGCATAAGCCCCCTTGGGCTTCCCCCCCGGTATGACCGAGTTGACCTTCGGGGCCTGGGAAGGACGGGGATCGTCCTCCTCGCCTTCATGTGGCCTTTTGAAGGCCTGGGGGAGTTCCTCATCCACGTCGATGAGGTACTCAGGCTCCGAATCGGAACCAAGAATAACTCCCCCCCCCTCCGGGGGAAAGTTCCAATTTTTTGTAGGCGAGGCCATCTCGGCCCCGACTACGTATGACCCAAATTTGGTCCAAATCCGACCGCAGGAACCAAAGTTACGACCTAACCTAACTTAAAACGGTCAAGTGCGAGTCGGATTTAGACTTTTTCATACAAAACGAACTTTTGCGCCTGAATTGAAAATAATAGCAATTCGCTATTTTTTCAACACGCAATTTGACCCACTTCCCGTGGTCCTAGAGGATCCGAAAAATACTCTAAAAATAGGTATTAATGGGCTCTACAATACTATAACCTTTAAAAAATTAAAGGTTAAAGGGTTAAAATACTATCGCAATTACCAACTCAAGCGCAAACCTTAAGTTGGTAATCCGAAAAACTTCGACTACCTTACCCTACAATAAGATTAATAACTTTTGACCTAGTGGTCAAAAGATAAAAAGGTTCAAACAAAATATTTAAAGAATAAAATTTCCTAACTCCCTATAAGTATATAATATTTTACAAACCTTAAAAACTAATTATTATATACACCTAAACACAAAAAAGACAAATAATATTTTTGAAAAGTTACGGTAAATACCGTCTTTTTCCAAAAATTAATTTTAGATGACTTATTCTACAAAATAAAATATACAACTTAGCCTATAATAATTCTAAAGGTTGCTGGTATCTCCGCCCAAAAACTTGGCACGGTGCGATAACAGAAACTATGAGATAATTAGGATAGAAAAAGGTAAACAAACCCTACAAACTATGGAAAATTAAAACTAAATATTCACAGTTTGGCAAAGCCAATAATTTCTAAAATAAAATTCTAAAAATTACCAGGTTTGCACCCACAACAAGACCAACTCGTCTGTTATCTTTTAGCCTTGAAAAAGGCTGAAAAAGACAAACAGATATAATTAAACAAGAAGGTTGAAAAATAGACAAAACTGAACGAAAAATTACCAACCGCAAAACGAAAACAAACAAAAATAAGAAAACTACTGGGGTTACAGAAGAACTGAAAAGAGGAAAAGAATGAGCAAAAATTATAAGGTTTAAGTACAAAATTTCCCCAATAATCTGTAACCTAACCTAACCTAACCTAACCTAACCTAACCTAACCTAACCTAACCTAACCTAACCTAACCTAACCTAACCTAACCTAACCTAACCTAACCTAACCTAACCTAACCTAACCTAACCTAACCTAACCTAACCTAACCTAACCTAACCTAACCTAACCTAACCTAACCTAACCTAACCTTTTTTTTTTTTTTTTTTTTTTTTTTTTTTTTTTTTTTTTTTGACAGGGTGGAAAATCCTTTATGGATTCCCCTCACCATGGGAGTGGTGAGGGGATATGTGGGACTCACCCGCCACCCCCCCTCAGAATGAGAGGGAGCGGCGAAGCGCAACCCACTAAAAACCACCCTGGCGTACCCTCCTGCCGGCTCGGAGACAACGTGGAACCTGCCTAAGCCTTACCCACGCTGCCTCCCGGCTGCCCCAGCCACTGCCGGGGCTACCCGCGCCAAAGGAGAGAGGGGCCGAGCACGCCTGGTCCCTCTCCCAGACAACCCAGTGGCTAGCCTACGGCGGGCCGGGGACTCCCATCCCTGACCCGCAGCCACTAAGGGTTGAGGCGGGCGGCAAAACGCCGCCGCCTCACCCCCTGCCGTCTGCGCCGGAGCGGATGCGCGTGAGGGGAATCCTCGCGCACACGCTCCGCGGCCTCCTTCTGCGAGATGACACACTCGCAGAAGGAGACCACAGCCCTCCAGGACCTGTCGCTGCACAGCATTGCAGACACAACGCTGTGCAGGGAGAGGTCCCACTGCCCGATAGCCAGTGCCATGTCGGCGCGCTCCGAACTCCAACGGCTGCACACCGCGAGGGTGTGCTGAGCCGTGTCGTCCGGATCGCCGCACTCATGGCACTGCGGGCCGGGCTCCCTCCCAATTTTGTGCAGGTAATGACCGAAGCATCCGTGTCCGGTCAAAACCTGCACAAGCCGGTACGATGTAGCGCCGACTGCCCTCCCCAACCAGGTGTCCAGCGACGGGAGGATCGCCCCTATGGTCCGAACGCCATAGGGAGCGTCCCCCAGGTGCGCTTTCCACCTGTCCCGCAGTCGGCGCGCCATCATACGGCGCGTCCCCTCAACCTCCTCAGGGTCCGGGCGTTCACCCCTAGCCCGGGCCCTGGACCTAACAAAGTAGGTCTCAGCTTGCACCTCCGCATCCAACTCCCAGGGCGGGGTGCAAGCGAGGAGGCAGGCCGCGGCGTGGGCCACCGTCATGTAGGCCCTCACAATTCGGAGGGCCACCACCCGCTGTGGCCTCTGTAGCAGGGCCCGGTTCCGGGCGGACAACTTGTCCGCCCAGATGGGGGCCCCGTACAGAGCCATGCTCCTTGTGACGCCGGCATATAGCCGGCGGCACAAGGAGCCCGGCCCACCCACGTTCGGCAGAAGCCTACTCATCGCCGACGCGGCGCCCACAATTCGGGGAGCTAACTGTATAAAGTGCTCCCCGAAATTCCAATGTCGGTCCAGGATGAGCCCCAAATATTTAATATGGGGCCTGATCCGGACCGACTCCCCCCCCAGAGTGAGCGCCGCGCCCGCCGGCAGCCTCCACCCCCGCCCCCCGAAGACAATCGCCTCAGTCTTCGGGAGGGCCACCTTTAGGCCGAGCCGACCGATCCGGTAAATCGTCAGCTCGGCCGCCGCTTCCGCCCGGCACAGCACCTCCCTCATGTCGCTCCCGCGCACGGCCACCATGGTGTCATCTGCATAGCAGATGGTGGCCGTCCGTGGGAGCAACTCCCCCCTGATGGCCCAATCGTACCCCAGGTTCCATAAGAGCGGACCGAGCACGGAACCTTGGGGCACGCCACAGGCCATCTCCGTCGACCCCCGTCGACCATCCCTCTGCTCATAGAGCACTACCCTTTCGGTCAGGTAGTGCTCTATGACACGCCGCAGGTAGGGAGGCACTCGATGGTAGGTGAGTGCCTCCCTTATCACCCCAAAGGGGAGGGTGCCAAACGCGTTGGCGATGTCCAACGACACCGCCACTACACCCTCCCCTCTGCTCGACGCGTACTCGCAGAAGTCCCTGAGGGACTTCAACGCGTCGAGCGTAGACCGCCCTTCCCGAAACCCGAACTGTCTATTCGAGACGTTCGGGCCGGCGGTCTCCAAGTGCCGCTGGATCCTGGAGGCCAGGATTCTCTCGAACATTTTCCCAGCCTCATCCAGCAGCACTAAGGGGCGATAGGCAGAGGGACAATCCGGGGGTCGACCTTCCTTCCGGAGGAGGCAAAGCCTCCCCTCCTTCCACACCCTCGGGAACCGTCCATCCCTCAGGCAGTCGTCCATTAACTGCCTGAGACGGTCCCCGAGGTGTTTTAGGGCGATGGGGAGCACCTTACCCGGTACTCCGTCCGGCCCCGGGGCTTTTTTGCAGCCACGGAGCCTGTCCACCGCCCTCTCGAACTCGTCATCGCTTACCGGTGCGATAACGAGCTCGAGTGGGTCCTCCAAGTCCCCCGGTGGCTCGGTCATCACCGGGGGAGTTATCGAGGGGGCTTGGGGGAAAAGCCCCTCGATGACCCTCCTGAGGAGGGGGGGCTCCAGGGAGTCCATGGGGGGGGCGGTGCGCATCTTGTTGCGCACCACCCTGTACGGCCGCCCCCACGGGTCCCGGTCCAGTTCGGCCAAGAATGAGGCATATGCCTCCTCCTTGGCCTTGGCAATTGCCAGAACCAGGGCCCCCTTGGCTTCTCTGAGGGCCCCGTGGAGCCCCTCCTCCTCCTCATTGGTGTGCCGCCTGCGCCTACAATGCTGGTAGGCGCGGCGGGCACCGTTACAGGTGGTCCGCAGGGCCGCAATTCCTGCGGACCACCAGTAAACCTTCCTCCTCCGGGCGAAAAGTCTACGCGCCCGGGGCATCGACGCTCCGCACACCGCTTGCAGCGATGTGCGGAATCTGCGCGCCCTCTCCTCAACCCCGAGGGCGGCGGGTGGGGCAGCACACCATGCCTCCACCATCGCCGCCTCGTCCGCCCTGGCCCTGTCCAGAAGGGACAGGGACCACTTGGGGAAATCCCCCCCTCCCCCTCTACGCCCCCCCCCTGGGATGGGTGGCGGCTGGCCTGATCCTGTGGAGACCCTCATCCTGATATACAGGTGATCGGAGAGGGTCTCCACGTCCTCCAGGACGCGCCAATCTGTTAGGCGTGCGGCAATGGCAGGGGTCGCAAACGTGACGTCCACAATGGACCCCCCCTGCCGCCGCACGCATGTATTGGCGCTACCCCGGTTGGCTATCTCCAGGCCATTCGCCGCCACCCAATCCCGCAGCACACCCCCGCGCACATCCGTAATGGGGGACCCCCATGCCGCACTTTTGGCGTTCAGGTCCCCCAGGATGATTGTTTGGCGCGGGGCCGCCCTCCTCGCTACCCCCCCCAAAACCACGAGGAAGGCCTCGAAAGCGGCCAGCAGCCTGTTGGGGGAGAAGTACACCGCAACCAGTACGGTGTCGCTCCCCCATGTGGCTGCCACAAACCCCGGGCCGCTTTCTACCATCGTGAGGGGGGGACTGTCGCCAACCGCCGGCACCACCATGGCCACCCACCCGTCCGTCGACCCTGCCCAATTGGGCATGGGAGGGACGAAGTATGGCTCCGCCAACACCGCAACGTCAATCTGCCACTCCGCCATTACCTGCATGAGCAAGTCTTGTGCTCTGGCGGAGTGGTTGACGTTGGCCTGCAGGAGCTCTAAATGGTGTGCTGGCATTTAGAGCTCCATGCAGGTCTCCTCGGGGGCCTCGCCGGCGGCGGTCGCTGCAGGGGCATCACTTCTCGGGACAGGGCGGGTGCGCTGCGGCCTCGTGTCCCGAGACCTTGTATGAGGGGGGAAACAATTTCTGCCCCCCATGAAGTGGTTGGCTGGGAGTTTGGCTTGATGGCAAACTGCACACCACGCTGCCTCCCAGCACTCCTTCATCTTGTGCCCCTCCTTGCTGCACCGGAAGCACAGATTGCTCCGGTCTCTTTGGGAGGGGCACAGGTCCCTCGAGTGGCCGACACCGTAGCACCTATAGCAGCGCATCGGTGTCGGCCCCACTGCCGTGACCCTGGCGGAGGCCCACCCCACCAGGATCCGTCCCGCATTCCTTATCGCCACCGCGGCCTGTACGGGGCACTGGACAAGCACCGATCCAGTGCCATCGTACAGGGTGCGCACGGCCCCCACCTTCACCCGTTCCGGCGAGCAGGCCCCTGCCGCAGCGACGGCGCACGCCACCGACTCCATCGTGGCGGACTCGTCAAGGCCGGCAATCTGGATGCCGGCCATTTTGACGGGGCGACTCACCTCCGCCACGTCGCCCACTATCCCCTGCAGCTTTGCTGCAAGGGTGTCCGCCATCTTGTGTCCTCCGTCCTCACCCGGGACCTCAATGACACGGGACCCCGTCATCGAGGTCCGGACCCGCACGTGCTGCAGGCCTACTTCGCTGAGGCTAAGGCCATTAATGGCCCTAGCCATAGTAGCCTGCAGCGTAGTGGTGGCCCCCTTCTTGAGAGAGACCACCACTGCCGCCGTCTTGGGGACGGTCAGCTTTGCGGGTCTGGGCCCCTGCGCCGCCTTGCTCGCCTTCTTGGTCGGGGGAGGGGGGGAGGCCTTGGGCTTGCCCTTCCCCTTCTTCCTCACCACCTCCGACCACGACATCTGCGCGGGCGGAGGTGGCATACGGCCCGAGGGGCCGGGTTCTCTCTCCGAGGGCCGAATGGCTCTCGGGGCCGGGGCAGCCTTAGCAGGCTTGGCGGCCGCCTTCCTAGGGGCCGGAACGGGGGCGGGGGCTGGCGCCCTCGCAACCTTGGCCATCTTGGCCTTCGGCCGTCCATCTCCTAACCTGGCCCTCGCAACCGGCTCCAGATCTACAGCCGGGGCCGGGGAGGGCCTAACGACCTGTGGCTGGGAGGGGCCAGCCACAGGCTTGGCGGCCCTCTTTTCGTGCGCCAGAGGGGGGCGGAGGACGGGTTCCGCCGGGAGGCGCCTGCTGACCTCCTCAATCCGGTCACTCACCATTCGACCGAGGCTAAGGAAGAGGTCACGTTTCATGACCTCTATCGCCTCGGTCAATTCGGCGGTGCCGAACTGAAGGGCAGCAGCAACAGGGGCGGGCGCAGCCAGGACCTCCCTCTCACTGAAGGCCGTTCGAAGGGCCTTCAGCTCGGCCGAGTTTAGGGCGAGTTGCTCCCGCATCCTCTTGTTATCCGCCTTAAGGATGCGGATCTCCTCGCCCTCGGACTTGGCCGCCTCGACCTCGTCCATATGCCCCAGAATACGTCGGCAGGCCCGGTTCATCCGTCCCCAGACCTCCCCCTTGAGGTTTCCGGAGACCTTGGCCGCCTCTAAAATTTCCCTCGCTGCCTCCCTGGTGGCGTCTATCGGGTCAACCTCAAGTTGAACCTCCAGACCACCACGACAGGTAGACAGCACTGGGGAGCGCGAAGCTGAGCGAGAGCGCTCGACGTCAGGCGGCTTCCCCTTTTTCCCCCCCTTGGAGCGGAGCTCAGGGTACTCCCTCCTGTAGCTGAACTCAGGGTTAGCTACCTCCTCCGGCTGGGGCTCAAAGTGCGGCTCCAGCAGGAACTGCCTCGCCCTGATTCTGGCCGCAGCCAGCCCCGAATAAGCCCCCTTGGGCTTCCCCCTTACGGCCGAGTTCACTTTCGGCCCTAGCGGAGGACGAGGATCATCCTCCTCGTCCTCGTGGACCCTCTTATTCGCCAGCGGGGCAGCAAGGTCGACGTCAATGACGTCGTCCTCCGAGTCTAACCCGGACATCTCGCTCCCCCCCGGCGAAAACTCCCAGTCTTTGTGCCTGACACATATAGGCACCCGCGTCCCTTCTTCTTCAGTGTGGCCCTGAGAAGGGCCGTTTTCGGTTTGGTCCTGAAAAGGACCTTTTTTATTGTTTTTTTTTTCCAAATCCATTCTAAATCCCACGAGTGGGGCCGATATAAAAGGTACGCCCCCGGGTGACGCCCATTCCGGGGGTAAGGCTATATACAGCAGAGGTCGCCTGGTATCTGCTGGTTTTAACGACTTGGCTGTCGGGTTTTAAAGAGTTTTCCTTCTCGCGGGCCGGCCAATTAAGGCAAGCCCTCCGTTCTGGTGTCTCTCAACTACCCCATAACGCCGCCAGATGGGGATCGTTGAAGAGAGACACCAGGTACGGGGTGCTAGAGGAGTCGACGTGCCTCCTCTAGTTTTGGGCGGTAAGTGCTCGACGGCATTGTAAGTGCACGCCGAGCCCGCCCAGGAAGTGGGAAGGGATAGGTAGTGGGAAGGAAACTGAGGATTGGGAAGGTGGGAATGGGAAGGAAGGTGCTGCTCTTAGTCTGGACCCTCACCCCGAGACTTTCCGGTATGGGTAGCCCTGTCCGGTATAGCATCGGGGATCACTGAGCCACGCAAGCCCCCCCACCACGGCAAGGTGGCAGCACATTGGGGGGGAACCTAACCTAACCTAACCTAACCTAACCTAACCTAACCTAACCTAACCTAACCTAACCTAACCTAACCTAACCTAACCTAACCTAACCTAACCTAACCTAACCTAACCTAACCTAACCTAACCTAACCTAACCTAACCTAACCTAACCTAACCTAACCTAACCTAACCTAACCTAACCTAACCTAACCTTTTTTTTTTTTTTTTTTTTTTTTTTTTTGACAGGGTGGAAAATCCTTTATGGATTCCCCTCACCATGGGAGTGGTGAGAGGATATGTGGGACTCACCCGCCACCCCCCCTCAGAAGGAGAGAGGGCGGCAAAGCGCAACCCACTAAAAACCACCCTGGCGTACCCTCCTGCCGGCTCGGAGACAACGTGGAACCTGCCGAAGCCTTACCCACGCTGCCTCCCGGCTGCCCCAGCCACTGCCGGGGCTACCCGCGCCTAAGGAGAGAGGGGCCGAGCACGCCTGGTCCCTCTCCCAGACAACCCAGTGGCTAGCCTACGGCGGGCCAGGGACTCCCATCCCCGACCCGCAGCCACTAAGGGTTGAGGCGGGCGGCAAAACGCCGCCGCCTCAACCCCTGCCGTCTGCGCCGGAGCGGATGCGCGTGAGGGGAATCCTCGCGCTCACGCTCCGATGCCTCCTTCTGCGAGATGACACACTCGCAGAAGGAGGCCACCGCCCTCCAGGACCTGTCGCTGCACAGCATTGCAGACACAACGCTGTACAGGGAGAGGTCCCACTGCCCGATAGCCAGTGCCATGTCGGCGCGCTCCGAACTCCAACGGCTGCACACCGCGAGGGTGTGCTGAGCCGTGTCGTCCGGATCGCCGCACTCATGGCACTGCGGGCCGGGCTCCCTTCCAATGTTGTGCAGGTAATGACCGAAGCATCCGTGTCCGGTCAATACCTGCACAAGCCGGTACGATGTCGCGCCGACTGCTCTTCCCAACCAGGTGTCGAACCACGGGAGGATCGCCCCTATGGTACGGACACCATAGGGAGAGTCCTCCAGGTGCGCTCTCCACCTGTCCCGCAGTCGGCGCTCCATCATCCGGCGCGTCCCCTCAACCTCCTCAGGGTCCGGGCGTTCACCCCTAGCCCGGGCCCTGGACCTAACTACGTAGGTCTCAGCCTGCACCTCCGCATCCAACTCCCACGGCGGTGTGCAGGCGAGGAGGCAGGCCGCGGCGTGGGCCACCGTCATATAGGCCCTCACAATTCGGAGGGCCACCACCCGCTGAGGCCTCCGTAGCAGGGCCCGGTTCTTGGCGGACAACTTGTCCGCCCAGATGGGGGCCCCGTACAGAGCCATGCTCCTTGTGACACCGGCATATAGCCGGCGGCACAAGGAGCCCGGCCCACCCACGTTCGGCAGCAGTCTGCCCATCGCCGACGCGGCGCCCACAATACGGGGAGCTAACTGTGTGAAGTGCTCCCCAAAAGACCAATGTCGGTCCAGGACAAGCCCCAAATATTTGATGTGGGGCCTGATCCGGACCGACTCCCCCCCCAGGGTGAGCGCCGCGCCCGCCGGCAGCTTCCACCCCCGCCCCCCGAAGACAATCGCCTCAGTCTTCGGGAGGGCCACCTTTAGGCCGAGCCGACCGATCCGGTAAATCGTCAGCTCGGCCGCCGCTTCCGCCCGGCAAAGCACCTCCTTCATATCACTCCCGCGCACGGCCACCATAGTGTCATCTGCATAGCAGATGGTGGCCGCCCGCGCGAGCGACTCCCCCCTGATGGCCCAGTCGTACCCCAGGTTCCATAAAAGCGGACCGAGCACGGAACCTTGGGGCACGCCACAGGCCATCTCCGTCGACCCCCGTCGACCGTCCCTCTGCTCATAGAGCACTACCCGATCAGTAAGGTAGTGCTCTATGACACGCCGCAGGTAGGGAGGCACTCGATGGTAAATGAGCGCCTCCCTTATCACCCCATAGGGGAGGGTGCCAAACGCGTTGGAGATGTCCAATGACACCGCCACTACACCCTCCCCTCTGCTCGACGCGTACTCGCAGAAGTCCCTGAGGGACTTCAGCGCGTCGAGCGTAGACCGCCCTTCCCGGAACCCGAACTGTCTATCAGAGACGTTCGGGCCGGCGGTCTCCAGGTGCTGCAGGATCCGGGAGGCCAGGATTCGCTCAAACATCTTCCCAGCCTCATCCAGCAGCACTATGGGGCGATAGGCAGAGGGACAATCATGGGGTCGACCTTCCTTACGGAGGAGGCAGAGCCTCCCCTCTTTCCACACCCTCGGGAACCGTCCATCCTGCAGGCAGTCGTCCATCAACTGCCTGAGACGGTCCCCGAGGTATTTTAGGGCGATGGGGAGCACCCGGCCCGGTACTCCGTCGGGCCCCGGGGCTTTCTTGCAGCCCCGGAGCCTGTCCACCGCCCTCTCGAACTCGTCATCGCTTACCGGTGCAATGGCGAGTTCGAGTGGGTCCTCCAAGTCCCCCGGTGGCTCGGTCATCACCGGGGGAGTTATCGAGGGGGCTGCCGGAAACAGCCCCTCGACGACCCTCCTCAGGAGGGGGGGCTCCATTGAGTCCATGGGGGGGGCGGTGCGCATCTTGTTGCGCACCACCCTGTACGGCCGCCCCCACGGATCCTTGTCCAGCGTGGCCAAGAAAGAGGCATATGCCTCCTCCTTGGCCTTGGCGATCGCCAGAACTAGTGCCCCCTTGGCTTCTCTGAGGGCCCCGTGGAGCCCCTCCTCCTCCTGGTCGGTGTGCCGCCTGCGCCTACAGTGTTGGTAGGCGCGGCGGGCACCGTTACAGGTGGTCCGCAAGGCCGCGATATCTGCGGACCACCAATAAACAAACCTCCGGGCGAACAAACGTTTCGCCCGGGGCATAGACGCTCCGCACACCGCCTGTAGCGATGTGCGGAACATGCGCGCCCTCTCTTCCACTCCGAGGGCGGCGGGTGGGGCAGCACACCATGCCTCCACCATCGCCGCCTCGTCCGCCTTGGCCTTGTCCAACAGGGACAAGGACCACTTTGGGAACTCGTCCCCTCCCCCCCTTCGCCCCCCCCTTGGGATGGGTGGCGACTGGCCTGCTCCTGTGGAGACCCTCATTCTGACGTACAGATGATCTGAGAGGGTCTCCACGTCCTCCAGGACGCGCCAATCGGAAAGGCGTGCGGCAATGGCCGGGGTCGCGAACGTGATGTCCACGATGGACCCCCCTTGCCGCCGCACGCACGTGTTGACGCTGCCCTGGTTCACCACCTCTAGGCCTGTCGCCGCCACCCAATCCTCCAACACCGCCCCGCGCACATCCGTTAGGGGGGACCCCCAAGCCGCACTTTTGGCGTTTAGGTCCCCCAGGACGATAGTTTGGCGCGGGGCCGCCCTCCTCGTTACCCCCCCTAGCACCACGAGGAAGGCCTCAAAAGCGGCCAGCGGCCTATTTGGGGAGAAATACACCGCGACGAGTACGATGTCTCCCCATTTGGCCGCCACAAACCCCGGGCCGCTTTCAAGCCTCGTCAGGGGGGGACCGTTCCCCACCGCCGGCACCACCACGGCAACCCCCTCGTCTGGTGACCCCGCCCAGTTGGGCGAGGGAGGGACGAGGTAGGGTTCCGCCAACACCGCAACGTCGATCGACCACTCCGCCATAGACTGCATGAGCAAGTCCTGTGCTCTGGCGGAGTGGTTGACGTTGGCCTGCAGGAGCTCTAAGTGGTGTACTGGCATTAGTGCTCCATGCAGGTCTCCTCTGGGGCCCGGCCGGCGGCGGTCGCTGCGGGGGCATCCGTGCTAATGGGGGGGCGAGTGCGCTGAGGCCTCGTGTCCTTCCCCTTGGTTTGGGGGGGGAAACAGTTCCTACCCCCCAATATGTGGTTGGCCGGGAGCTTGGCCTGGTGGCACACTACGCACCACGCCGGCTCCCAGCACTCCGTCATTTTGTGCCCCTCCTTGCTGCACCGGAAGCAAAGGTTGCTCCGGTCCGCTTTTGAGGGGCACAGATCCTTCGAATGGCCGACACCGTAGCACCTGAAACAGCGCATTGGTGTCGGCCCCACTGCCGTGACCCTGGCGGACGCCCACCCCACCAGGATCCTACCTGCTTTTTGCAGGGCCATCGCGGCCTGCACGGGGCACTGGATAAGCACGGATCCAGTGCCGTCGTAAAGGGTGCGCACGGCCCCCACCTTAACCTGCTCCACCAAGCAAGACCCCGCTGCGGCGACAGCTAGCGCCACCGACTCTTTGGAGGCGGACTCGTCAAGGCCGGCAATCTGAATGCCGGCCATTTTGACGGGGCGACTAATATCGGCAACGTCGCCCACTATCCCCTGCAGCTTAGCCGCAAGGGTGTCCGCCAACTTGTGGCCGTCCTCACCTGGGACCTCAATTAACCGGGACCCATTAACTGAGGTCCTGACCTTCACGTGCTGCAGGCCTACCTCACTGAGGCTAAGGCCATTGATGGCCCTAGCCATAGTGGCCTGCAGCGTGGTGTCGGCCCCCTTTTTGAGGGTGACCAACACTGCTGCCGTCTTCGGGACGGACAGCTTAGCGGGCCTGGGCCCGTGCGCCGTCTTACCGGCCTTCTTGGTCGGGGGAGGGGGGGAGGCCTTGGCCTTGCCCTTTCCCTTCTTCCTGACCACCTCCGACCACGACATCTGCGCGGCTGGAGGTGGCGTTTGGCCCGAGGGGCCGGGTCTCTCGTCTGAGTTCTGTATTGGTCTCAGTGGCTGGGCAGGCTTTTTAGGCCTGGCGGCCGCCTTCACGGGGGCTACAGGGGCGGGGGCTGGGGCCGCCACCTTTTTGGCCGCGGCGGCCTTAGGCCGTCCGTCGCCCAGTCTGGCCCTAGCCACGGGCTCCAGGGCTTCAACCGGGGCCGAAGAGGGCCCCGCCACCTTCCTTTGGGGAAGGGGGGCTGCCACGGGCTTGGCAGCTCGCTTGTCGTGCGCAAGCGGGGGGCGGAGGGTTGGCTCCGCCGGGAGGCGCTTGTTGACCTCCGCAATCCGGTCCCCGATCATCTTACCGAGGCTGAGGAAGAGGTCCCTCTTCATCTCTTCTATTGCCTCGGTAAGTTCGGCGGTTCCGAACTGCAGAGGTGCAGCTACTGGGGTGGGAGGCGGAGGGGGGCGAGCCTCCCTCTCGCTGAAGGCAGTGCGGAGTGCCTTCAGCTCGCCTGAGACCAGGGCGAGTTGTTCCCGCATTCTTTTGTTGTCCGCCTTCAATATGCGGATTTCCTCACACTCGGACCTGGCCTCCTCCACCTCATCCATGGAGCCCAAGATTGTACGGCAGGCCCGGTTCATCCTGCCCCATACACTTCCCTTGAGGTTCCCAGAAGATTGGGCCGCCTCAAGGATGTCCTTCGCTGCCGTACGGGCAGCGTCTATTGGGTCGGTATAAGTCCGACCCTCCGACATGATCGGGGAGCGCGAAGCGGAGCGAGAGCGCTCTGCTCCAACCAACTTCACCTTCTTACCCCCCCTGGACCGGAGCTCCGGGTAGTCCTTTCTATAGGACACCGTGGGGTCCGCCACCTCCTCCGACTGGGGCTCGAAGTCCGGCTCCAGTAGGTATTGCCGGGCCCTCAGTCGAGCCGCGGCCAGCCCCGCATAAGCCCCCTTGGGCTTCCCCCCCGGTATGGCCGAGTTGACCTTCGGGGCCTGGGAAGGACGGGGATCGTCCTCCTCACCTTCATGTGGCCTTTTGAAGGCCTGGGGGAGTTCCTCATCCACGTCGATGAGGTACTCAGGCTCCGAATCGGAATCCCGGATTTTTCCCCCCCCCCCCAACGGAACCTCCCAGTTTTTGGTAGGCGAGGCCATCTCGGCCCCGACTACCTACGACCCAAATTTGGTCCAAATCCGACCGCTGGAACCAAAGTTAGGACCTAACCTAACTAAAAACGGTCAAGTGCGAGTCGGATTTAGACTTTTTCATACAAATCCAACTTTTGCGCCTGTTTTGAAAATAATAGCAATCTGCTAAATTTTCCGGACGCAATTTCCTCCACTTCCCGTGGTCGTAGAGGGTTGAAAAAATACTCTAAAATTAGGTCTAAATGAGACCTACAATCCGATAACCTTAAAAAAATTTTAGGTCAAAGGGTTAAAAAGTTATCGTAATTACCAACTCAAGCGCAAAGCTTAAGTTGGTAATCCGAAAAACTCTGACTACCTTACTCCACAAAATAAACAATAACTTTTGACCTAGTGGTCAAAAGGTTAAAAAGTTAATACAAAAAATTTAAAGAATTAAATTTCCTAACTCCCTATAAGTATATAATATTTTACAAACCTTAAAAACTAATTATTATATACACCTAAACACAAAAAAGACAAATAATATTTTTGAAAAGTTACGGTAAATACCGACTTTTTCCAAAAATTAATTTTAGATGACTTATTCTACAAAATAAAATATACAAACTAGCCTATAATAATTCTAAAGAGTGCTGCTATTACCGTCCAAAAGCTTGGCACGGTGCAATAACAGGAACTAAAAGATAATTAAAATAGAAATATGTAAACAAACCCTACAAACTATGGAAAATTAAAACTAAATATTCACAGTTTGGCAAAGCCAATAATTCCTAGAATAAAATTCCAGAAAATTACCGGAGTTGCACCCACAACAACACCAACTCGTCTGCTATCTTTCAGCCTTGAAAAAGGCTGAAAAAGATGAACAGAAATAATTAAACAAGAAGGTTGAAAAAGAGACAAAACTGAACGAAAAATTACCAACCGCAAAACGATAAGTGGCAAAAATAAGAAAACTACTGAAGCTAAAGAAGAATTGAAAAGAGCAAAAGAACCAGCGAAAATTATCAGGTTTAAGTTCCAAATATCTCAACAATCCGTCTGGAGCAACACCAAAATCCACGTCAACCTAACCTAACCTTTTTTTTTTTTTTTTTTTTTTTTTGACAGGGTGGAAAATCCTTTATGGATTCCCCTCACCATGGGAGTGGTGAGGGGATATGTGGGACTCACCCGCCACCCCCCCTCAGAAGGAGAGGGGGCGGCAAAGCGCAACCCACTAAAAACCACCCTGGCGTACCCTCCTGCCGGCTCGGAGACAACGTGGAACCTGCCGAAGCCTTACCCACGCTGCCTCCCGGCTGCCCCAGCCACTGCCGGGGCTACCCGCGCCTAAGGAGAGAGGGGCCGAGCACGCCTGGTCCCTCTCCCAGACAACCCAGTGGCTAGCCTACGGCGGGCCAGGGACTCCCATCCCCGACCCGCAGCCACTAAGGGTTGAGGCGGGCGGCAAAACGCCGCCGCCTCAACCCCTGCCGTCTGCGCCGGAGCGGATGCGCGTGAGGGGACTCCTCGCGCTCACGCTCCGATGCCTCCTTCTGCGAGATGACATACTCGCAGAAGGAGGCCACCGCCCTCCAGGACCTGTCGCTGCACAGCATTGCAGATACAACGCTGTACAGGGAGAGGTCCCACTGCCCGATAGCCAGTGCCATATCGGCGCGCTCCGAACTCCAACGGCTGCACACCGCGAGGGTGTGCTGTGCCGTGTCGTCCGGATCGCCGCACTCATGGCACTGCGGGCCGGGCTCCCTTCCAATGTTGTGCAGGTAATGACCGAAGCATCCGTGTCCGGTCAAAACCTGCACAAGCCGGTACGATGTCGCGCCGACTGCTCTTCCTAACCAGGTGTCGAACCACGGGAGGATCGCCCCTATGGTACGGACACCATAGGGAGAGTCCTCCAGGTGCGCTCTCCACCTGTCCCGCAGTCGGCGCTCCATCATACGGCGCGTCCCCTCAACCTCCTCAGGGTCCGGGCGTTCACCCCTAGCCCGGGCCCTGGACCTAACTACGTAGGTCTCAGCCTGCACCTCCGCATCCAACTCCCACGGCGGTGTGCAGGCGAGGAGGCAGGCCGCGGCGTGGGCCACCGTCATATAGGCCCTCACGATTCGGAGGGCCACCACCCGCTGAGGCCTCCGTAGCAGGGCCCGGTTCTTGGCGGACAACTTGTCCGCCCAGATGGGGGCCCCGTACAGAGCCATGCTCCTTGTGACACCGGCATATAGCCTGCGGCACAAGGAGCCCGGCCCACCCACGTTCGGCAGAAGTCTGCCCATCGCCGACGCGGCGCCCACTATACGGGGAGCTAACTGTGTGAAGTGCTCCCCAAAAGACCAATGTCGGTCCAGGACAAGCCCCAAATATTTGATGTGGGGCCTGATCCGGACCGACTCCCCCCCCAGGGTGAGCGCCGCGCCCGCCGGCAGCCTCCACCCCCGCCCCCCGAAGACAATCGCCTCAGTCTTCGGGAGGGCCACCTTTAGGCCGAGCCGACCGATCCGGTAAATCGTCAGCTCGGCCGCCGCTTCCGCCCGGCAGAGCACCTCCTTCATATCACTCCCGCGCACGGCCACCATAGTGTCATCTGCATAGCAGATGGTGGCCGTCCGCGCGAGCGACTCCCCCCTGATGGCCCAGTCGTACCCCAGGTTCCATAAAAGCGGACCGAGCACGGAACCTTGGGGCACGCCACAGGCCATCTCCGTCGACCCCCGTCGACCGTCCCTCTGCTCATAGAGCACTACCCGATCAGTAAGGTAGTGCTCTATGACACGCCGCAGGTAGGGAGGCACTCGATGGTAAATGAGCGCCTCCCTTATCACCCCATAGGGGAGGGTGCCAAACGCGTTGGCGATGTCCAATGACACCGCCACTACACCCTCCCCTCTGCTCGACGCGTACTCGCAGAAGTCCCTGAGGGACTTCAGCGCGTCGAGCGTAGACCGCCCTTCCCGGAACCCGAACTGTCTATCAGAGACGTTCGGGCCGGCGGTCTCCAGGTGCTGCAGGATCCGGGAGGCCAGGATTCGCTCAAACATCTTCCCAGCCTCATCCAGCAGCACTATGGGGCGATAGGCAGAGGGACAATCATGGGGTCGACCTTCCTTACGGAGGAGGCAGAGCCTCCCCTCCTTCCACACCCTCGGGAACCGTCCATCCTGCAGGCAGTCGTCCATCAACTGCCTGAGACGGTCCCCGAGGTATTTTAGGGCGATGGGGAGTACCCGGCCCGGTACTCCGTCGGGCCCCGGGGCTTTCTTGCAGCCCCGGAGCCTGTCCACCGCCCTCTCGAACTCGTCATCGCTTACCGGTGCAATGGCGAGCTCGAGTGGGTCCTCCAAGTCCCCCGGTGGCTCGGTCATCACCGGGGGAGTTATCGAGGGGGCTGCCGGAAACAGCCCCTCGATGACCCTCCTCAGGAGGGGGGGCTCCAAGGAGTCCATGGGGGGGGCGGTGCGCATCTTGTTGCGCACCACCCTGTACGGCCGCCCCCACGGATCCTTGTCCAGCGTGGCCAAAAAAGAGGCATATGCCTCCTCCTTGGCCTTGGCGATCGCCAGAACTAGGGCCCCCTTTGCTTCTCTGAGGGCCCCGTGGAGCCCCTCCTCCTCCTGGTCGGTGTGCCGCCTGCGCCTACAGTGTTGGTAGGCGCGGCGGGCACCGTTACAGGTGGTCCGCAAGGCCGCGATATCTGCGGACCACCAATATACAAATCTCCGGGCGAACAAACGTTTCGCCCGGGGCATAGACGCTCCGCACACCGCCTGTAGCGATGTGCGGAACATGCGCGCCCTTTCTTCCACTCCGAGGGCGGCGGGTGGGGCAGCACACCATGCCTCCACCATCGCCGCCTCGTCCGCCTTGGCCTTGTCCAACAGGGACAAGGACCACTTTGGGAACTCGTCCCCTCCCCCCCTTCGCCCCCCCCTTGGGATGGGTGGCGACTGGCCTGCTCCTGTGGAGACCCTCATTCTGATGTACAGATGATCTGAGAGGGTCTCCACGTCCTCCAGGACGCGCCAATCGGAAAGGCGTGCGGCAATGGCCGGGGTCGCGAACGTGATATCCACGATGGACCCCCCTTGCCGCCGCACGCACGTGTTGACGCTGCCCTGGTTCATCACCTCTAGGCCTGTCGCCGCCACCCAATCCTCCAACACCGCCCCGCGCACATCCGTTAGGGGGGACCCCCAAGCCGCACTTTTGGCGTTTAGGTCCCCCAGGACGATAGTTTGGCGCGGGGCCGCCCTCCTCGCTACCCCCCCCAGCACCACGAGGAAGGCCTCAAAAGCGGCCAGCGGCCTATTTGGGGAGAAATACACCGCGACGAGTACGATGTCTCCCCATTTGGCCGCCACAAACCCCGGGCCGCTTTCAAGCTTCGTCAGGGGGGGACCGTTCCCCACCGCCGGCACCACCACGGCAACCCCCTCGTCTGGTGACCCCGCCCAGTTGGGCGAGGGAGGGACGAGGTAGGGTTCCGCCAACACAGCAACGTCGATCGACCACTCCGCCATAGACTGCATGAGCAAGTCCTGTGCTCTGGCGGAGTGGTTGACGTTGGCCTGCAGGAGCTCTAAATGGTGTGCTGGCATTTAGAGCTCCATGCGTGTCTCCTCATCGGCCCGGCCGGCAGCAGTCGCTGCGGGGGCATCATTACTGGTGGCGGGGCGAGTGCGCTGAGGCCTCGTGTCCCGCCCTTTGGTTTGGGGGGGGAAACAATTCCTTCCCCCCAATATGTGATTGGCCGGGAGCTTGGCCTGGTGGCACACTACGCACCACGCCGGCTCCCAGCACTCCGTCATTTTGTGCCCCTCCTTGCTGCACCGGAAGCAGAGGTTTGTCCGGTCCGCTTTTGAGGGGCACAGATCCTTCGAATGGCCGACACCGTAGCACCTGAAACAGCGCATTGGTGTCGGCCCCACTGCCGTGACCCTGGCGGACGCCCACCCCACCAGGATCCTTCCCGCTTTTTGCAGGTTTACCGCGGCCTGCACGGGGCACTGGACTAGCACGGATCCAGTGCCGTCGTAAAGGGTGCGCACGGCCCCCACCTTCACCTGCTCTGCCGAGCACGACCCCGCTGCGGCGACGGCTAGCGCCACCGACTCCTTGGAGGCGGACTCGTCAAGGCCGGCGATTTGAATGCCGGCCATTTTGACGGGGCGACTCACGTCAGCGACGTCGCCCACTATCCCTTGCAGCTTAGCCGCAAGGGTGTCCGCCAACTTATGCCCGTCCGCGCCGGGGACCTCTATCACTCGGGACCCCGTAACCGAGGTCCTGACCTTAACGTGCTGCAGGCCTACTTCACTGAGGCTAAGGCCATTAATGGCCCTAGCCATAGTGGCCTGCAGCGTGGTGTCAGCCCCCTTTTTGAGGGTGACCATTACTGCCGCCGTTTTCGGGACGGACAGCTTAACTGGCCTGGGCCCGTGCGCCGCCTTACCGGCCTTCTTGTTTGGGGGAGGAGGGGAGGCCTTGGCCTTGCTCTTCCCTTTCTTCCTAACCACCTCTGACCACGACATCTGCGCGGCTGGAGGTGGCGTTTGGTCCGAGGGGCCGGGTCTCTCCTCCGAGTTTCGGATGACTCTCGGTGGCTGGGCAGGCTTTTTAGGCCTGGCGGCCGCCTTCACGGGGGCTACAGGAGCGGGGGCTGGTGCCGCCACCTTCTTGGCCGCGGCGACTTTGGGCCGCCCGTCACCCAGTCTGGCCCTAGCTACGGGCTCTAGGGCCTCAACCGGGGCCGAAGAAGGCCCCACAGCCTTCCTTTGGGGAAGGGGGGCTGCCACAGGCTTGGCAGCTCGCTTCTCGTGCGCAAGCGGGGGGCGGAGGGTTGGCTCCGCCGGGAGGCGCTTGTTGACCTCCGCAATCCGGTCCCCGATCATTTTACCGAGGCTGAGGAAGAGATCTCTCTTCATCTCCTCTATTGCCTCGGTAAGTTCGGCGGTACCGAACTGCAGAGGTGCAGCGACTGGGGTGGGAGGTGGAGGGGGGCGAGCCTCCCTCTCACTGAAGGCAGTGCGGATCGCCTTCAGCTCGGCCGTAACGAGAGCGAGTTGTTCCCGCATCCTTTTATTGTCCGCTTTCAGGATGCGGATCTCCTCGCTCTCAGCCCTGGCCTCCTCCACCTCATCCATGGAGCCTAAAATTGTCGAGCAGGCCCGGTTCATCCGGCCCCATACACTGCCCTTGAGGTTCCCGGAGGACCGGGCCGCCTCTAAAATATCCTTCGCCGCCGTTCGGGCGGCGTCTATTGGGTCGGTATAAGTCCGACTTTCCGACATGATCGGGGAGCGCGAAGCGGAGCGAGAGCGCTCTGCTCCAACCAACTTCACCTTCTTCCCCCCCCTGGAGCGGAGCTCCGGGTAATCCTTCCTATAGGACTCCGCGGAGTCCTCCACCTCCTCTGGCTGGGGCTCAAAGTCCGGCTCCAGCAAGTATTGCCGGGCCCTCAGTCGAGCCGCGGCCAGCCCCGCATAAGCCCCCTTGGGCTTCCCCTCCCGTATGGCCGAGTTGACATTCGGGGTCTGAGAAGGACGGGGATCGTCCTCCTCACCTTCATGTGGCCTTTTGAAGGCCTGGGGGAGTTCCTCATCCACCTCGATGAGGTAATCCGGTTCCAAATCGGAATCCAGGATATTTCCCCCCCCCCCCACCGGAACCTCCCAGTTCTTGGTAGGCGAGGCCATATCGGCCCCGGCTACCTACAGTCCAAATTTGGCCCAAATCCGACCGCAGGAACCAAAGTTACGACCTAACCTAACTAAAAACGGTCAAGTGCGAGTCGGATTTAAGGTTTTCCATACAAAGTGAACTTTTGCGCCTGAATTGGAAAAAATAGCAATTCACAATTTTTTCGGAACGCTATTTCACTCACTTCCCGGGGACGTAGAGACACCAAATAAATACCTAAAAATAGTACTAAACGAGACCTATAATCTAATAACCTTTTAACCTGAAAAAGGTTAAAAATGAAATTGATATGGTCTTTTTAAGTTTTACGACTATCCTTAAGTTTGTACAACTAAAAACTAAGCCTACCTAAGCCTAGTAAAACGTTAATAACTTTTAACCTGTAGGTTAAACAGTTAAAAAGTTAAATACAAATATTTAAAAAATTAAATTCCCCAACGACTGCTTGGGTTAAATAATTTTTATAACTAGAACTAACAAATATATATACAACGAAACACAAAAAAGTCAAGTAACAAATTTCAAAAACTTAAAGTTAAGACACGTATTTTTAAAAAATTAAAATTATATGACTAACTAAACAAATCTATATTTACAACTTCACTATAATAATTTCAACCGTTGCCGGTACTCGCCCCCAAAAATTTAACAAGGTGAGACAATAGCAACTAAATTAAAATTAAGATAGAAAAAGGTAAACAAACCAGAAAAACTATAAATAATTAAACCTAAATATTTACAGTTTTGTAAGCCTAATATTTTAAAAACTTTCGCCTCTAAAATTATAGGACTCACGACAAAACAAAGAAGAAGTATTCAGCTATCTTTAAGCCTTGAAAAAGGCTTAAAAAGAAAGTGAA
This sequence comes from Acleris laterana, assembly GCA_963966035.1. Taxonomy (NCBI): domain Eukaryota; kingdom Metazoa; phylum Arthropoda; class Insecta; order Lepidoptera; family Tortricidae; genus Acleris; species Acleris laterana. The sequence goes on from CAWYPN010000456.1 coordinate 25,808, forward strand.
AAAGACTCAACAAGAATTTTTGAAAAAAGGACGAAACTGAAGAAAATTTTACCAACCGCAAATAGCTAAATTGATAAAATAAGAAAACTAAGGTAGATACAAGAGAACTGATTAGCGGGAAAGGATAAGAAAAAAATGTAAGTTTTAAGTACCGATTCACTCAATAATCCGTTCAGAGTAACACCAAAATCCACGTCAACCTAACCTAACCTAACCTAACCTAACCTAACCTAACCTAACCTAACCTAACCTAACCTAACCTAACCTAACCTAACCTAACCTAACCTAACCTAACCTAACCTAACCTAACCTAACCTAACCTAACCTAACCTTTTTTTTTTTTTTTTTTTTTTTTGATAGGGTGGAAAATCCTTTATGGATTCCCCTCACCATGGGAGTAGTGAGGGGATATGTGGGACTCACCCGCCACCCCCCCTCAGAATGAGAGGGGGCGGCAAAGCGCAACCCACTAAAAACCACCCTGGCGTACCCTCCTGCCGGCTCGGAGACAACGTGGAACCTGCCGAAGCCTTACCCACGCTGCCTCCCGGCTGCCCCAGCCACTGCCGGGGCTACCCGCGCCTAAGGAGAGAGGGGCCGAGTACGCCTGGTCCCTCTCCCAGACAACCCAGTGACTAGCCTACGGCGAGCAGGGGACTCCCATCCCCGACCCGCAGCCACTAAGGGTTGAGGCGGGCGGCAAAACGCCGCCGCCTCAACCCCTGCCGTCTGCGCCGGAGCGGATGCGCCTGAGGGGACTCCTCGCGCTCACGCTCCGAGGCCTCCTTCTGCGAGATGACACACTCGCAGAAGGAGGCCACAGCCCTCCAGGACCTGTCGCTGCACAGCATTGCAGACACAACGCTGTGCAGAGAGAGGTCCCACTGCCCGATAGCCAGTGCCATGTCGGCGCGCTCCGAACTCCAACGGCTGCACACCGCGAGGGTGTGCTGAGCCGTGTCGTCCGGATCGCCGCACTCATGGCACTGCGGGCCGGGCTCCCTCCCAATTTTGTGCAGGTAATGACCGAAACAACCATGTCCGGTCAATACCTGCACAAGCCGGTATGATGTGGCGCCGACTGCCCTCCCCAACCAGGTGTCCAGCGACGGGAGGATCGCCCCTATGGTCCGAATCCCACAGGGAGCGTCCTCCAGGTCCGCTTTCCACCTGTCCCGCAGTCGGCGCGCCATCATACGGCGCGTCCCCTCAACCTCCTCAGGGTCCGGGCGTTCACCCCTAGCCCGGGCCCTGGACCTAACTGCGTAGGTCTCAGCCTGCACTTCCGCATCCAGCTCCCAGGGCGGTGTGCAGGCGAGGAGGCAGGCCGCGGCGTGGGCCACCGTCACGTAGGCCCTCACAATTCGGAGGGCCACCACCCGCTGAGGCCTCCGTAGCAGGGCCCGGTTCCGGGCGGACAACTTGTCCGCCCAGATGGGGGCCCCGTACAGAGCCATGCTCCTTGTGACGCCGGCATATAACCGGCGGCACAAGGAGCCCGGCCCACCCACGTTCGGCAGAAGTCTGCTCATCGCCGACGCGGCGCCCACAATTCGGGGAGCCAGCTGGGAGAAGTGCTCCCCGAAATTCCAGTGCCGGTCCAATACAAGCCCCAAATACTTGATGTGGGGCTTGATCCGGACCGGCACACCCCCCAGTGTGAGCGCCGCGCCCGCGGGCAACCTCCACCCACCCCCGCCCCCCGAAGACTATCGCCTCAGTCTTCGGGAGGGCCACCTTAAGGCCGAGCCGGCCAATCCGGTATATGGCCAGCTCGGCTGCCGCTTCCGCCCGGCACAGCGCCTCCCTCATGTCGGTCCCACGAACGGCCACCATGGTGTCATCTGCATAGCAGATGGTGGCCGTACGTGGGAGCAACTCCCCCCTGATGGCCCAGTCGTACCCCAGGTTCCACAGAAGTGGTCCGAGCACGGAACCCTGGGGCACACCGCAGGCCATCCCCGTCGACCCCCGTCGACCGTCCGTCTGCTCATAGAGCACTACCCTTTCGGTGAGGTAGTGCTCTATGACACGCTGCAGGTAGGGAGGCACTCGATGGTAAGTGAGTGCCTCCCTTATCACCCCAAAGGGGAGGGTTCCAAACGCGTTGGCGATGTCCAGTGACACCGCCACGACACCCTCCCCTCTGCTCGACGCGTACTCACAGAAGTCCCTGAGGGACTTCAACGCGTCGAGCGTAGACCGCCCTTCCCGAAACCCGAACTGTCTATCCGAGACGTTCGGGCCGGCGGTCTCCAGGTGCCGCTGGATTCTGGAGGCCAGGATGCGCTCCATGATTTTCCCGGCCTCATCCAGCAGCACTATGGGGCGATACGCAGACGGACTGTCCGGGGGTCGACCCTCCTTCCGGAGGAGGCACAACCTCCCCTCCTTCCACACCTTCGGGAACCGTCCCTCCATCAGGCAGTCGTTCATCAACTGCCTGAGACGGTCCCCGAGGTGTTTTAGGGCGATGGGGAGTACCCGGCCCGGTACTCCATCGGGCCCCGGGGCTTTCTTGCAGCCCCGGAGCCTGTCCACCGCCCTCTCGAACTCGTCGTCGCTAACCGGAGCGACGGCGGGTTCGAGTGGGTCCTCCAAGTCCCCCGGTGGCTCGGACATCACCGGGGGAGTTATCGACGGGGCTGCCGGAAACAGCCCCTCGATGACCCTCCTCAAGAGGGGGGGCTCCAGGGAGTCCATGGGGGGGGCGGTGCGCATTTTGTTGCGCACCACCCTGTATGGCCGCCCCCACGGATCCCTGTCAAGGGTGGCCAGGAACGAAGCGTATGCCTCTTCCTTGGCCACCGCTATTGACAGCACTAGGGCCCCCTTTGCTTCCTTGAGGGCCCTGTGGAGCCCCTCCTCCTCCTCGTCGGTGTGCCGCCTGCGCCTACAATGTTGGTAGGCGCGGCGGGCACCGTTACTGGTGGTCCGCAGGGCCGCAATGTCTGCAGACCACCAGTAAACACACCTCCGGGCGAAGAGTTTCCTCGCCCGGGGCATGGAGGCTCCGCACACCGCCTGAAGCGATGTGCGGAACCTACGCGCCCTCTCCTCCACCCCGAGGGCGGCGGGTGGGGCAGCACACCACGCCTCCACCATCGCCGCCTCGTCCGCCTTGGCCCTGTCCAGAAGGGACAGGGACCATTTGGGGAACTCCTCCCCTCCCCCCCTTCGCCCCCCCCTACTCCCCCCCTGCGGGATGGGTGGCGGCTGGCCCGCTACTGTGGAGACCCTCATTCTAATATATAGATGATCCGAGAGGGTCTCCACATCCTCCAGGACACGCCAATCTGTGAGGCGTGCGGCAATGGCAGGGGTCGCGAACGTGACGTCCACGATTGAGCCCCCCCGCCGCCGCACGCATGTATCGGCGCTGCCCTGGTTGATCACCTGCAGGCCATTCGCCGCCACCCAATCCCGCAACTCTGCCCCGCGCATGTCCGTTACGGGGGAACCCCAAGCCGCGCTTTTCGCGTTGAGGTCCCCCAGGACGATGATTTGGCGCGGGGCTGCCCTCCTCGTTACCCCCCCCAACCCAACGAGGAAGGCCTCGAAAGCGGCCAGCGGCCTAGTGGGGGAGAAGTACACCGCAACAAGTACGGTGTCGCTCCCCCATCTGGCCGCCACAAACCCCGGGCCGCTTTCGACCTTCGTCAGGGGGGGACTACTCCCCACCGCCGGCACCACCATGGCGACCCGCTCGTCCGTTGACCCCGCCCAATTGGGCAGGGGCGGGACGAGGTAGGGTTCCGCCAGTACCGCAACGTCAATCGACCACTCCGCCATAGACTGCATGAGCAAGTCCTGTGCTCTGGCGGAGTGGTTGACGTTGGCCTGCAGGAGCTCTAAATGGTGCGCTGGCATTTAGAGCTCCATGCAGGTCTCCTCGGTGGCCCGGCCGGCGGCGGTCGCTGCGGGGGCGTCTACATTTATCCCTTCGGGGCGGGTGCGCTGGGGCCTTATGTCCCGCCCTTTGGTGTGTGGGGGGAAACACTTTCTTCCCCCCAACATGTGGTTGGCCGGGAGCTTGGCCTGGTGGCATACCGCGCACCATGCCGGCTCCCAGCACTCTGCCATCTTGTGCCCCTCCTTGCTGCACCGGAAACAGGCATTAGTCCGGTCAGTCTTGGAGGGGCACAGGTCCCTTGAGTGGCCGACACCGTAACAGCGGAAGCACCGCATCGGTGTCGGCCCAACCGCTGTGACTCTGGCGGAGGCCCAGCCCACCAGAATCCGTCCCGCCTTCTGCAGGGCCATCGCGACCTGCACAGGGCACTGGACCAGGACCGATCCAGTGCCGTCGTACATTATGCGCACGGCCCCCACCTTGACCTGCTCCGTTGAGCAGGCCCCCGCTGCGGCGACGGCTATCGCCACCGACTCTTTCGTGGCCGACTCGTCCAGGCCGGCGATCTGGACGCCGGCCATCTTGACGGGTCGGCTCACGTCGGCGACATCTCCGACTAACCCCTGCAGCTTTGCTGCAAGGGTGTCCGCCGCCTTGTGGCCCTCCTCCCCAGGGACCTCGATGATGCGGGACCCCGTCATCGAGGTCCTGACCCTCACATGCTGCAGGCCCACCTCTTTTAGGCTAAGGCCGTTGATGGCCTTAGCCATGGTGGCCTGCAGGGTGGTGGTGGCCCCCTTCTTTAGGGTGACCACCACCGCTGCCGTCTTTGGGGCGGTCAGTTTTACGGGCCTGGGCCCCTGCGCCGCCTTCCCGGTCTTCTTAGTTGGGGGAGGGGGAGGAGCCTTCGCTTTCCCCTTCCCCTTCTTACGGACCACCTCCGACCACGACATTTGCGCGGCTGGAGGTGGCAATTGCTCCGAGGGACCGGGTCCCTCCTCCGAGTTCCTCAGTACCCTCGGGGCCGGAGCAGCCTTGGTAGGCTTTGCGGCCGTCTTACTGTTAGCAGCAGCGAAGGGAACTGGGGCCGCCGCTTTTTTGGCCACAGTGGCTTTCGGTCGTCCGTCGCCAAGTCTGGCCCTGGCTACAGGCTCCAGGGCCTCTTCCTGGACCAGAGCAGACCGTGCAACCTTTCTCTGAGGAAGGGGGGCTGCCACAGGTCCGACAGCACGCCTCTCATGCGCCAGCGGAGGGCGGAGAATAGGCTCCGCCGGGAGCCGCTTGTTCACTTCGGCGATCCTGTCGCCGATCATTTTGCCGAGGCTGAGGAAAAGGTCCCGCTTCATTTCCTCGATAGCCTCGGTCAATTCGGCAGTGCCGAACTGCAATGCGGCGACAGGAGCGACTGGGGCGGCCAGAATCTCCCGCTCGCTGAAGGCCGTGCGTAGGGCCTTCAACTCTGCCGAGTTGAGAGCGAGTTGCTCCCGCATCCTTTTATTGTCCGCCTTAAGGATGCGGATCTCCTCGCCCTCGGACTTGGCCGCCTCGACCTCGTCCATATTACATAAAATTCTGCGGCAGGCCCGGTTCATCCTGCCCCACACTTCCCCCTTGAGGTTGCCGGATAACCGGGCCGCCTCGATAATCTCCCGCGCAGCCTGTCGGGTGGCGTCAATCGGGTCAACCTCGAGTTGACCCTCCTGAACGCCACGACACACAGAAAGCACGGGGGAACGTGAGGCCGAGCGGGATCGCTCGGCAACAACCTTCCTCCCCCTTTTCTCCCCCTTCGAGCGGAGCTCAGGGTAACCACCCCGGTATTCGGCCGTGGGGTCCACCACCTCTTCGACCTGGGGCGCAAACTCAGGCTGCAGCAGGTACTGCCGAGCCCTGAGTCTGGCCGCTGCCAGCCCCGAGTACGCCCCCTTGGGCTTTCCCCTAACGGCCGAGTTGACCTTGGCCCCGTGGAGAGGAAGAGGATCATCTTCCTCGTCTTCGTGGACCCTCTTGGTCGCTAGCGGGGCTTCGAGGTCGACATCAATAATGTCGTCCTCATCAGACGCGAACCCCGACATTGCGTCCCCCCCCTCCGGCGAAAACGACCTATGATTGGTAGGCGAGGCCATGACGACCCCGTCTACCTAACCCCTGAATTTCACCTAAATCCGACCGCTAGGACCCAAGTTAGGAGCTAACCTAACTTGAAAACGGTCAAGCGCGAGTCGGATTTAAGGATTCCTATAGAAACCCAAGTTTTGCGCCTGAAAAAATAAAATAGCAATCAGGGGAAATTTTGTCCCCCGATTAGACGCACTTCCCGATGACGTAGGAGGCTGCGAAAAATACCAAAATGTGCCTCTAAATAAGGCCTTTAAAACAATACCTAAAAACCTAAAAAAGGTTTAAAGGTTAAAAAGTTATTGAAGTTTCCAACTTAAGCGCAAAGCTTAAGTTGGTAATTCAATAACTTTGCTATCCCGGAATTTCTGAAAGGTTGATAGTTTTTAACCTGTAGGTTAAAAAGCTAAAAAACCTAAACAAAAAATTTAAAGAATGAAATACACTACAATTTACAAGGAGTTTAAAATTTTTTACAGCAACTGTAAATAAAGAAAAACACCCCCAAACACAAAAAATATAAAAATAACTTTCAAAAACTTAGCCTAAAAACACTAAATTTCTAAAAATTAAAATTAAATACCTAACTAAAGAAACCAAAACCCAAACCTAACTAGTAATTAACCGGACCGTTGCCAGTACCCCCGCCCAAAAACTGGGCAAGGTAGGATAGTGGCAACACCGAGATAATTAAAAAGTAAAAATGTAAACAAACCCTAAAACTAACAAAATCTTAGGGCTAAAATTTACAAAATGGCAAGGCCAATAATTTCGGAACCAGAGTTCCGAAAATTACTGAACCTTAACCTACACAAAATATATACAATCCGCTATCTTCTAGCCCTGAAAAGGGCTAAAAAAGAGAGACGGAAACACAAAACAAAAAAAGATCAAAAGTAGACAAAACCGAACTAAAAATTACCAACCGCAAAATGAAAAACTAAGAAAATAAGAAAACTAAACAAGCTAACCTAACCTAACCTAACCTAACCTAACCTAACCTAACCTAACCTAACCTAACCTAACCTAACCTAACCTAACCTAACCTAACCTAACCTAACCTAACCTAACCTAACCTAACCTAACCTTTTTTTTTTTTTTTTTTTTTTTTTTTTTTTTTTTTTTTTTTTTTTTTTTTTTTTGACGGAGTGGGAAATGCATTTACGCATCCCCCCTGGCCTAAGGGTGACCAGTGCAATGGGGGGTATAACGGACTCTCGCAAGGGCGAACTACCGTTTAAAACCCACTCCGGCGTAACCCACCTGGCTGGTTTAACGGAGGCACCGCGGTCCCGCTTTTCAGCTTAATCCGCTGGGTGCCTCCCAGCCCGCTCCTTGGAGCCCCACGCCAAGGAGGAGACCACTGCGTACGCACACAGCAGTCCCCCCAAACGGTAGAGCCGTGCAATGCGGGGCCTTCACCCGCGTGACTCTATCGGGAGTTCGGGCGAGCAGCGAATGAACGCTGAGTTCGCCTTCCCTCCCTCCGTCCGCCTGTGGTGTGAGTTGCTTTCCGGCCGCCGGTACGGCCTTCCAGCAGTCACACCACACCTACGTCCAGGGCGACTCGGGTTCGCTTTCCAGGTACGGATTCAAGGGTTTCCCCCGTCCTCCGTCCCTTCAAACTCCCCCTCGTGCCCCCCACCTCCGTGGTGCAGGTTCTCTTCCGGACAGGTTTCACGACCCCCCTGGTCGATCCACGTATCCTTCTGATAGGCCACACCACAACGTCAACGCGGCAGAAGGAAGCTTTCCGGGGCGAGAGTGTGACCGAACACTCGGGCCACCCCTTCCAGCGACCTCTGCGGCGACCACCAACTGGTGACGAGACGGTTTTTCCGAAGAAAATCCGCTCGTCACCAAACCCTCCCCAGATGACAGAGGGAAGCTGTCTGGGGGTCCATCCCTTCTAGCGACCCTCTGTCACCTCCCCGTGTGCTGCTCTTAGTCTGGACCCTCACCCCGACCCTTCCCGGTATGGGTAGCCCTATCCGGTATAGCGTCGAGGATCATTGAGCCACGCAAGCCCCCCCACCACGGCAAGGTGGCAGCACATTCGGGGGGGGAACCTAACCTAACCTAACCTAACCTAACCTAACCTTTTTTTTTTTTTTTTGCCGGGGGAAAATCCTCATGGATACCACCACGTCACGGGGAGACGTGGTGGTTATGTGAGACTCTTACTCACTAAAAACCCCCGGGTGTTCCTCTCTTCGCTTGTTGGCAGGGCATGAGTAGCGCTTTCGCCTTCTTTCAATGCCCTGCCAAGCGGTTGTCTGATAGACCCATCGCGGGAGACACGTGATCTCCAAGCTCACCGTTAGTGGCGTGCCGGGAACACTTGGCACGCCACCCACCTCGAGGACCCTAGTCCGGTCGGCGATAGAACGTCCCCGTTTCTATCGCCCGGAAGTCCTCACTATGGCGGCAGACGACGGTCGTGAGCCAGTCGCCTGCGGCCCACCCTCTTGCGCCGTTGTTGGGACGCTGCTTCTGCGTCCTCTCTTGCGCGTTCCGCGGTCTCTTTCTGCGACATCACGTCCTCGCAGAAAGAGTTTACCGCCCGCCACGCAGAGTCACCTTCGACCATGGCCTTCACCACGGTCGGCAGCGTCAAGTCATTCCCAATGACCGCGACCAGGTCTGCCCGCGGTTCCACCCAGGCGGGACACTGCTCCAAGGTGTGCTGAGCAGTGTCCTCCGCCTCACCACAATCGTGGCATTCCGCTGTCGGCTCTCTTCCAGCTATGCGACAAAGGTACTTTCCGAAACACCCATGCCCGGAAAGCACCTGTGTAAGCCGGAAGGTCAGCTGCCCGTGGTCACGGTCAAGCCATTCTGACAGGATTGGTTGTATGGCGGCCACCGTGCGGAAGCCCGCGTTTGGTGCCTCCAACCTCCTTGCCCAACTCGCTACTGCCTCAAGGCGCAGTTCGTCTCGTCTCCCCTGTGTCTCGCGGGGTGCAGGCCAATGGCCCCGGTCTCGTTCCTCCTCATTCCAGTCATACACTCTGGCGAGGGTCCTGGCCTCGAGGTCCCAGGGCATTGATCCAGCAAGGACACAGGCCGCCTCTGCTGAGATCGTTCGATAGCCTCGTATGGCCCTGATAGCCATTGCCCGCTGCGGTTTAAGCAGGAGGGCAGAGATCCGGCTATTCAGGGCATCCGCCCACACTGGGGCTCCATACAAGGCCATCGAACGCACCACGCCTAGGTATAGCCGCCTGCAAGAGGTCTTGGGCCCTCCCAAGTTTGGGAGTATACGCCCAAGAGCAGCGGCTGCACCCAACAACTTCGGCATCAGTTGCTGAAAATGTGGCAGGAAGCTCCACCGGCTGTCGAGGACAATGCCTAGGTACCGCATCGTCGACTCGACACCGATGGTGACTCCCCCCACCACGATATGCGCACTCGCTGGAGGTGCTCTTCGAGGGCCATGAAAACAAATGGCCTCGGACTTGTTCAACGCCACCTCCAGCCCCAGACGTCTGATCTTGTCGACCACCTGTGCTACTCCCGCCGTCGCTAGTATAGCCGCCTCCCTGAAGGTGGCTCCCTGAGCAGTCACCAGCGTGTCGTCGGCATAACAAGTTACTTCGATTCCACGCAGGCGAGCGCCCCGGAGCACCCAGTCGTATCCGATGTTCCACAGGAGTGGCCCAAGGACAGACCCCTGCGGAACACCGCACACCATCTCCTTTTGGCCCCACTCTCGATGACCAGGGTAGATGACGAACCTCTCCGAGAGATATGACCTTAATATCAGTCTCAGGTATTGTGGGACCCGATGGTACCGCAGCGCCTCATGAATGCACTCCCAGGGGATGGAGTTAAAAGCGTTGGCGATGTCTAAGGACACCGCCAAAACAACATCACCCCGGGAGACCGCATCTTCCGCCATGCCCTTTACTTTCAGAATCGCACTTACCGTCGAGCGACCTGTGCGGAATCCGTACTGACAGTCCGCCAAGTCCGGGCCATCGTTGGTGAGGTGCTTGACAAGGCGAGCTGCTACCACACGCTCAAAGAGCTTGCTCACCTCGTCAAGCAGAACGATCGGTCTATAGGCAGATGGGGAGTCCACTGGTCGACCTTCCTTCTTCAGTAGCACCAGGCGACCCGTTTTCCACTGTTTGGGAAAACGGGCCTGCTCCATGCATGCACTGAACATGCGCCGGAGTCTGGGCTCGAATTCCCCCATCGCCAGAACCCACGCTCGCCCTGGAATACCGTCCGGACCCGGAGCCGTGTTTTTCGCCCGTAGGCGCAGGACGGCTGCTCCCAGCTCCGCTTCCGAGACGGCTGGCGTTTCTTCCTCCTGTCGAGTGTCAACTGTCGCAGGCGCCATAGTTGGCGGCTGGTATACTGCTCTAAGAGGGAACAGGGCTGAGACCACCTGGTCGACAAACTCCGGCTGCAGGCTCTCAGTGAGCGGAGGGGCCCAAGGCCGGAGCTTGTCTCTTACCATTTTGTATGGCCTGCCCCATGGGTCGCTGTTTAGGGTCTCAAGCAGCTGTTCCCTCGAGAGCTCGATGGCTTGGCGAATGACAGCCTTGAGCTCCTTTTTGGCCTCCTTGTACGCTCCGTACAGGGCAGTTTCCGCCGACTCGTCGCGGATTCGCCTTCGCCTCTGACGCTGGTATTCGCGCCTCGACGCTACGCACTGTTCGCGTAGTTGCGTCAGCTCCGCAGTCCACCAGTACACGCGACGCCGTGGTGGTTGGTGCTTGGTTCGGGGCATCGCTGCGTCGCATATTTGCGTCATCGCCCTTCGGAACCATGCCGCCTCATCCTCGACCTCAACTGCGCCATCTGGGACTGGCAGCCAAGACTGCACGATGGCGGCCTCTTTGAGGAGCTCCCTGTCCATCCTTGTGAGCGCCCAACGAGGGCCGTACAAGGATGGCGCACTCCGGCTTGGGCTGTTCGGGGTCATTGAAGGAGCGGAGACCTCAAATCGGATATAACGGTGGTCCGACAGGGTCTCCACATCCACCATGACCTCCCAGCCCTGGACACGGCGCACCAGGACACCTCCTGCAAACGTAACGTCCACAATGGAAGCACCCTGTTGCCGCACGCACGTGTCGGCCGTTCCCACGTTTAGGAGCGTCAGACCACTCGAGACTGCCCAGTCCATTACTTTCCGCCCTCGTGCATCCGTGGCCGGGGAACCCCACGATTGCGAATGAGCATTGAGGTCACCAGCGACTAGCACCGTGTTTGGATGGTTCCTGCCAATTAGGGCCCCAACCTCAACTAGGAACCGCTCAAACTCGGCCAGGCTCCGGTTCGGTGAGAAATATACCCCGATGACCAATATTTCCCCCACCACCGCTGCCACGTAGCCTCTGCCCTTCGAGACCCTTCCAAAGGCTGGCGCTCCAGCTCTTGTGTGGGTGACGAGGGCCACCGTCCCGTCGTGATCTCCTACCCAGTTATCCCTCGGGGGTATAGAATAGGGCTCCGCCACCACTGCTATGTGAATCAACCACTGCGCCATGCTCTGACACAAAAGGTCTTGAGCACTGGCGCAGTGGTTGATGTTCGCCTGAAGGAACTGGAGTGCCGCCATTTATGATGCGGTCGTTTCCATCTCCTCGGCCTGACCAGATGAGGGCAAGCCAGCGGTACTCGAAGGGGCAGGGGCATCCCTTGCCTTGTTTCCTTGCCCCTTTTTAGGTTTAGGGGGAGCGCACACCCTGCTCCCTGTGCGATGGTCCGCACTTTTGCCTGCCACCGCGCATACGACGCAGTGTGGCGTGACCGCACATTGAGAGGCCTTATGACCCGGTTGACAACAGCGGTAGCACAGGTCACTGCGGTCTACCTGATTCTGGCATTTTGCCATAAGATGACCCGGCTCCAGACAGCGATAGCAACGCCTAGGTCGGGCAGATAGCAGCTTGACCTGTGCTATCACCCACCCAACCCTTAAACGGCCAGAGTCCACCGTTGTCACCTTTTTGGCCACCTCGACCGGGCAGCGCAGCCATGCAGAACCAACATAATTTTGGTCTCTGCGTACTTCGCCACATTTAATTGCCTCAGTGGCGCAACCTCCGACGGCCGCCACCGCAGCAGCCACGTGACTTGCCTCCACTGAGTCGTCCAGGCCTGTCACCCGCAACTCCGCCGTCTTGATGGGCCTATCGACACGGACGACGTCCGCATCAAAAGCCGCCCTTAGGGCCGTGGCCAGGGAGTCTGCTTTACCCCCATTCGTTGCCCCTGGCACCTCCAAAATTCGCGCTCCAGATGCCGCGGTTTTAAAGCGGATCCCTTCTATATTGTGGTCCTCCAGGTTGACCTTCTTTCTCGCCTCGGCCATTACGTTGGCATACGTTAGGCCCCTATTCTCAGCCTCTGTAGTCAGGGTTATGACCACGGCAGCTGAACGAGGCGGACGCAGATTGCGCGGGTCTGGACGCGAACGCGGGGTGCTCGGTTTTCCCCTTGACCCTCTTGCACCTTTCCTGGCTGCCACATTCCACGGCTGGCTCAGAGGTGCTGGCGGTAGCGGTGGTTGCGATTCAGGTACCGGAGCATTCTCCACCGCAGAGGCAGCCGCTATTGCGGCAGCACTCTGCTTCTTTCGTCTCGGTTTTTTCTGTTTTCCACCCTGCGGCTGAGTGGACACGGTTGGCCCTGATGACGCCGTGGCATTTAGTCTCCTCGGGGCAGGCAGCGTCGGCTTAGGCACTGCTGTAGGTATGGTGGCCATGTCGGTTGATACCGACTCCCGCCTCCTGGTGGCTGCCACCGGGGGCCGCTCTACTGGTACTGGAGGACTAGCTGTTAAAGCCCTATCAGCTGCTAATGCAGGACGCATCCGCTTCTCTGGGAGGAGACGATCCTCCAGCGCTGCCAACCTGGCGTTCATCATCGTCCCCACTTGACATATGATTGAACGCGCAAGGTCCTCAGGATTCGGCGTCTGTACGACTGGCTGCGCCGTCACAACCTGTTGGGTGGGCCGGTTTACGAGCTCTCTCATTTCCGCCACCTCTTTGCGGAGCTGCGCCACTTCCGCTTCCAGACGAGCGTTGTTTGCCTGGAGACCTTTTGTCTCCTCTGACGTACATCGGCTTTGCAGCTTTTTAGTCCCATCTATAATTGTGTCCGCTGCTTCCTTGAGCGAGCGCACAAAAACTCCTTTTAGATTTTTTGAGGTTTTTGCAACCTTTCTGATGACCTCAACTTGGTCTTCTATGACCTGTCTTAAGGTTGTGGCCGCCTCAAATTCTTGGGGGTCTCCTTCGTAGTTAGACGAGGACTCCGACAGTCGTTCGATACGTACACGGGCCTGCCTACTTGCGGCCATTATTTCAGCCTCGGCCCTTTGCAGTTCCTCTTCTCTTCTTGCCTCTACCAGTGCAAGCTTAGCGTGAGCTAAACCCACATATTGGCCTGTAGTAGGAGGCCGCCCTCGTCCTCGTTGTTTGGTGGACACTGGTCGATTTTCGGACCCTGAGCACTGTGCGTCGTCTAGGTGCAGCTCAGGATCTGACCCACCTTCTAATGCCTGTCGTTTGACAGAGCCAGAGCCCTGTGCTTCGTCACAATCCAGTTGGGGGTCTGATCCCCCCGTAACGTTTTTAGAACGTTTACGCGTCTTAGTCTGTCGACTCAAGTCAAGTGATTCGACGCTCATCATCGAATCAGTATCACTGCTACTCTCCTCCAATGTTGTTGTTTTTTTAAGTTTTGTTTTTAATTTATCCATTTTAGTTCCCACGATTGGGGTCGAAATAAAAGGTACGCCCCCGGGTGACGCCCATTCCGGGGGTAAGGCTAAATACTACAGAGGTCGCCTGGTATCTGTAGGTTTTAACGACTTGACTGTCGGGTTTTATAGAGATTTCCTTCTCGCGGGCCGGCCAATGAAGGCAAGCCCTCCGTTCTGGTGTCTCTCAACTTACCCCATAACGTCGCCAGATGGGGATCGTTGAAGAGAGACACCAGAGTACGGAGTGCTAGAGGAGTCGACGTGCCTCCTCTAGTTTTGGGCGGTAGTGCTCGACGGCATTGTAAGTGCACGCCGAGCCCGCCCCCTAACCTAACCCATTACCCCCCCGTGTGGCGGCGACAAAGCGGCTTTTCAACAGAAAAGCCACTAGTCACCACCCCCCACCCCCCCATGCCGGATATTTGCCATGGGCTGAAAGAATCCCCCATAAGGAGAAAGTCTCAGCCGATGCCCAGGGTGCACCAGCCCAGATGCTGCGTTCTCTCCGGATCGAGATCAAGAGAGACTGCAACACCCAGGCCAACGTGGAGGAATCCGGCCCGCACCCCAACCTAACCTAACCTAACCTTTTTTTTTTTTTTTTTTTTTTTTTTTTTTTTTTTTTTTTACATGGGGAATGCATTTACGCATACCGCCGGGTCGGGGATGAGCCCGGACGGTTATGTGGGACTCAGGGCTGAAACGCAGCCCCACTACCCACTAAACCCCATGGTGTCCACTCGCCGCTTATGTGTTGCAGGGTTACGGGCAACATACGTCCGCGACCCCACAAGCCGGCTATCCTGGCTAGGATACCTTCTCTGTGGAAGCGCTTCCGGGACACGAGGTCACGCTTCCATCCATCTCAGGGAGCCAACAAGCATGGGCGGGAACGTCCCCGTGTTCACCGCCCGCTGGCTCCTGTTATGGTGGCAGGTTCCGCTCATGGGCGGCACGCCTGCGACCTATTCGGCGGCGGCGCATGCGATCAGCCTCGGCCCAGGCTTCGCGCTCGCGCTCTGCCGCCTCCTTGTCCGCCATAACCTGCTCACAAAACGCGAGCACCGTCTCCCACGCCGCTTCCCTGATCAGCATTGCCTGGACCACAGCCGACAGCGACAGGTCTTGTCCTAGCTGGGCGACCAGCTCCTGCCGCTCCTCGCCCCAGGCCGGGCACTCGGCCAGAGTGTGCTGGGCCGAGTCTTCGCTGGCTCCGCACTCGTGGCACTCCGGTGTCGGTTCTCGTTGCGCGACTTTGTGCAAATAACCGCCGAAACAACCGTGCCCCGACAGCACTTGCGTCAACCGAAAGGTCAGTACCCCGGAGCGCCTTTCCACCCAGTCACGTAGGACCGGGCGAATGGCCTCTATGGTGCGGGAGCCAGCCCTCGGCCGTTCCAGCCGGTGCGCCCATACTTCCACCGCCTCCTCTAGCAGCTCCGTACGCCGCCCTTCCACCTCTCGAGGTGCCAGCAGGTGGCCCCGAGCTCGCGCCTCCCTGCACCACTGGTACAAGGCCGCAAGGGCCTTTGCGTCCAGGTCCCAGGGCCGGGAACCAGCCATCACGCACGCAGCCTCTGCGCTCACCGTCCGGTACCCTCGGATTACCCTCAGAGCCATCGATCTCTGCGGTCGCCGCAATTGAGCGACATTATGACTGCTGAGGGCATCCGCCCATATTGGAGCACCGTACAGCGCCATCGACCGCAATACACCCGTGTAAAGGCGGCGACACGATGCCTTAGGCCCCCCCAAATTTGGGAGTATACGCCCAAAGGCTCCGGCAGCGCGCAGTAATTTGGGCGCAAGGCGCTCGAAATGCGCTCTGAAGTTCCATTTGCTGTCAAGTACGACGCCAAGGTAGAGCAGCGTCGGCCTGACAGCAATCGGGACTCCTCCCACCACAATCTCTGCACCAGCTGGAGGCGCTCTCCGCGGACCATAGAAGCAGATGGCCTCACACTTCGTTAGAGCTACCTCCAGTCCAAGCCGTCGAATTTTGGCGACAGTGTGGGCGACTCCTGCAGTCGCCAGTATGGCTGCGTCGCGGTAGCTGGGTCCCCGGGCCATCACGAGCGTATCATCGGCGTAGCATACGACCTCAACTCCACGCAAGTTTGCCCCCCGTAGGACCCAGTTATAGCCAATGTTCCACAGGAGTGGACCTAGGACCGACCCCTGCGGAACTCCACAGGCCATCATGCTCCTCCCCCAACCCTGACGGCCATGCCAGGTGATAACTCTCTCACTGAGATAGGCTTGTACGATGCGGTATAGGTGGAGGGGTACCTGGTGGTACCGCAGTGCCTCCTTTATAGTGTCCCAGGGCAGGGTGTTAAAGGCATTGGCAATATCTAACGACACTGCCAAGACGACCTCACCCCGGGACACGGCCTCCTTCGCGGACTCCTTCACCCGACTGATTGCGTCGACCGTTGAGCGGCTCCTGCGGAAGCCAAACTGGCAGTCCTCCAGGTCCGGCCCCTCGCGCTCCATGTGCTTGATGAGGCGAGCTGCAATCACCCGCTCAAAGAGCTTGCCCACCTCATCGAGCAGGACTATCGGCCGGTAGCCAGACGCAGAGTCCCCCGGCCGCCCCTCTTTCCGAAGCAGCACCAACTTCCCGGACTTCCACTCTTTCGGGAAGACACCCTGCTCCAGGCACGCGGTCAAAAGTCGAAGCAGCCTAGGCTCCAGGGCTTCCATGGCCAGAACCCAAGCACGGCCCGGAATGCCGTCAGGCCCGGGGGCCGTGTTCCTGACACGGAGCCGGTCGACTGCCACGCCCAGCTCAGCTTGAGTTACAGCTGGGGCGCTCTCCTCCTCTCTGGGTCTCACCGCTGGCGGGGCCATAGAAGGTGGCCTATGGGGTCCCCTTGACGGGAAGAGCGTCGCCACCACGCAACGTACAAACTCCGGTTGGAGCGTTTGGGTTAGTGGGGGCGCCCAGGGGCGCAATTTACTCCGAACGAGCTTGTATGGCCTTCCCCACGGGTCGGCATTGAGGGTCTCCAGAAATTCGGCACGACTCGCCTCAATAGCCTCCCCTATGGCCACGGAGAAGGCCAATTTGCACGCCTTGTAAGCCTCGTACAAGCGGCACTCCTCGTTCTCATCTTGCCGCCTGCGCCTCCTCTGTCGCATATGCTGGCGCCGCGCGACTATGCAGTCCTTGCGCAGCTGCGCAAGCTCGGCGGACCACCAATACACACTTTGTCGTGGCGGCAAAGCCTTAGCCCGGGGCATCGCTGCGTCGCATATTCGCGTCATGGCTTCCCGGAACCAGGACGCTTCGGTCTCTACCGCCACCACTCCCTCCGGTACGGGCAACCAAGCCTGCACAATTGCCGCCTCCTTCAACATTTCCCGGTCGAGTTTGATGAGTGACCATCTAGGGCCGCTACCGACCGAGCCAATCCGGCTTGGGCCGTCCGGGGACAGTGAGGGTGCGGAGACGTCAAACCGGATATAACGGTGGTCCGACAGCGTCTCCACCCCCACCATAACCTCCCAGCCCTGGACACGGCGCGCCAGGGGGGCACTCGCGAACGTGATATCCACGATAGAGCCACCCTGTTGCCGCACGCACGTGTCTGCCGTTCCCTGGTTAATGACCGCCAGGCCTACCACCACCGCCCACTCTTCCAGGATTTCTCCTCGCGCATCCGTCGCCGGGGAGCCCCAGGCCATGGATTTGGCGTTGAAGTCCCCAGCAACGATAACAGGGCGCGGAAGAAGCTGACCGACTCGAGCCCCTACTTCGTCCAGGAACCGCTCAAAGTCAGCCAGAGATCTATTTGGAGAGAAATAAACTGCGATGTACCATATATCGCCACATAGTGCTGCCACGTACCCCTTTCCTTTTATTGGACTGGTCAACGGTGAGCCGCCAGTCGCTGTCCGCACCGCCAGTGCTACGGAACCGTCCACATCACCTATCCAATCATCCCGGGGAGGGATCGAGTACGGCTCTGCCACCACCGCAACGCTGATCATCCACTGTGCCATGGACTGAAACAACAAATCCTGGGCCCTGGAACAGTGGTTGAGATTCGCCTGTATTACTCGAATGGCCATTTTATTCTGTGGCCATTCGATCCTCCATCTCGAGCGCCTCCGACCTGCTGGTGGATGGCTGAGGAGGCTGGGGTGGGGCCCGGGGGCCGGTTCCAGCCTTCTTCCTTGCTGCCTTTCGGCCTGGTGCTTGACACGCCTTGGACCCCAGCTTATGCTCCGCCTTCTTGCCCGAGTTCGCACACACCGAGCAGTGTGGCGTGTTAGAGCAGCCGGCTGCTTTGTGACCTGGTTGGCCACATCGGTAGCAGCTGTCACTTCGATCTGACTCGCTGGTGCATTGTGCCTTTACGTGACCCTTTTCAAAGCACTTAAAGCACCGCAAGGGACGCTGATCGAGCAGCTTCACGGTGGCGCGAACCCATCCAACCTTAAGTCTCCCACGGTCGGCCTCCATTACCTTTCTCGCTACCGCAACTGGGCAGCGAAGCCAGATTGTACCGAGGCCGGAGGCATCCTGACGGACTTCTCCGGTCCTTATCTGGTTTTCGGCACAACCGCCAACCTGGGCGACGGCAGCAACTACCTCGCCGGGAGTCACGGAATCGTCGAGTTCTGTCAAGCGCAGCTCAGCACTCTTCGTTGGCCGTGACACCCAGACATCATCCTCCCCGAACTTTTCCGCCAGTTCTTTGGCCAGTGAGTCAGCCTTATCGCCACTGCCGGTTTCTGGCACCTCAAGAACCCTGGCACCGGTTACCGCTCGCCTGAATTTTATGGAATCGATGCCATGGCGCTCCAGGTTCATACTTCCCTTCGCCTTGGCCATCACTTGCGCGTATGTCACGCCTTTCTCCAAAGCCTCGGGCTTTAGTGTCAAAACGACGACTTCTGAGCGAGGGGGACGGAGTTTGCGTGCTCTGGGTTTTGCCGATTTCCGCCCCTGCGGCTGTGGCTGGGAAGCCGAAAATGGTTTTGCCGCCTTCTTCTTCTTTCGTCGCTCCACGATAGTAAACTCTTCGGCCGTCGGAGCCGGAGGAAGCGTCTGAGGAGCCGGAGTCGCGGCATGAGGTGCCGTTGTGGAGGCTTCAACAACAGCGCGTGGCACACTCTTTTTACCTTTCCCCTTACCCTTACCTTTATCCCCCTTTCGGGGTTCGACGGTAAGGTTCGGGGGACCTCGTGTCAGAGCCAGCTTATAAGTTGGTTTAGAAGCCGACTTGGGAGCCGGCTCGGGAGCGAGCTCAGGGGCTCGGCTTTGAATAGCCCCCTGTTCAGGTTGTCTTCGCCGGTCGGCGGCCAGCGGAGGCCGCATCATTTGAGCTGGCAAGAGCCTGCCCTCGAGCTCTAAAGCTCCTAGCCTGGCATCCAGCATCAAGCCCATCTGAGCGGTCATAGCCCGCACCAACTCCTCTGCGTTCAGAGGCTCCGAGGGCGCTTTCCGAGAGCTGCTTGCCGGCTGTATGTTCTCTCGGGGTAGTGGGATCGGGGACTTTTGTTGAAGTTGGTCCCGAAAGTCCTTTCTCATCTGAGCCATCTCGGAGCGCAGCTCTCCCAGCTCAGCTCGCAGGCGGTCGTTTTG
Source organism: Acleris laterana (assembly GCA_963966035.1). Classification (NCBI taxonomy): domain Eukaryota; kingdom Metazoa; phylum Arthropoda; class Insecta; order Lepidoptera; family Tortricidae; genus Acleris; species Acleris laterana. The sequence goes on from CAWYPN010000456.1 coordinate 45,104, forward strand.
CGCCTGTAGCCGCCGCGTCTCCTCTGAGGATGTGCGCTGGTTTATTTCCTCGAATGCGCCTTTGAGGGACGCGACTGCTTCGTTGAGGGCCCTGACAAATGTGCCTTTAAGGTTGCTCGATTTGTTGGCAACGAGGGCAATGGCTTTTAGGCTGCTCTGTACCTTCTCCTGGACAGAGGCCGCCGTCAGCTCGTCCACGTCACGGGACTGGCCGGACATTGGCTCGCTACATCCTGGCTGGTTGCGGGTCGACAGCGACCGCGCCAGGCCAGCAACCTCTTCCTCCGCCCTTAATCTGAGCTCTTCCCTTTTGGCGCGGTTCAGCTCCTCCTTTGCCAACGCCAGGCCAACATATTTGCCCGTGGTGGGGGGACGACCGCGACCCCTCTTTTCACCTTTTGGGGTTGCCTCAGAATCCGACGAGTCTGAAAGGTTCGGCTTCCTCTTGCGCCAGAACCTGCTTCTTCCCTTCTCCGCCGAGCTGCAACTCATGACTGAGTCTGTCTCGCCTAATCCGCTCAAACCCGGGCCAGGTGAACGCACCGTTTCCATGGTCCCGGTGTCAGTGTCAGGCTGATCGTCTGCATGATCCTCCTTTTCCTTCTCCGCCACCGGCACCCTAGGGCTCGCCGACCGTGGCCTGAGAGCCATCCGCTCTAACCGGACAACCGGGGTTAGCGCCCGTGTCCTGCCATCTCCGGTTTGGCTCTTAGAAGAGCCGTTTGTGTTTTGGCCCTGAGAAGGGCCGTTTTCAAGTTGGCCCTGAGAAGGGCCGTTTTCAGGTTGGCCCTGAGAAGGGCCGTTTAAAAGGGTTTTTGAATTATCCATATACAAATCCCACGAGTAGGGGAGAAATAAAGCTCCCCTTGGGCAGAGATCCCCGTTACCCAAGGGGCCCTAATTACGCTGCGAGGTCGGGCAGTATCGCAGGTTGGAGACACTCACGGCTGATGCTCACCCCAGCCACTCCGAAGAGCACCCTAGCACGGTGTACCGCCATGCCAGGGATTGTGGATTTTTTATTGAGGTTTTCGTCCTCTCGACCCAGCCGATTAAGGCAAGATCCTCGGTCCGACGGAGCCGCGAGACATGATCCACGACACTCCGAACGGGAAACGAGTCGGTCCGACGTCGGCAAAGCCGAGTGCACCTGGCACATCGTCGCACCCGTTATCCTCTTTCGAGGACAACCACCCAGCATCCACAAAGGACGCAGCTGCATCCGCATAGTACTCTCCGATGAGAGTAGCTGGGAGCAGATTCCATCACAAATGCACTCTTTTGGAGAGTATTTAGTTCTCCGGGCCCGTGCTGGCCCTTGGAAGTGGTTATCCCGCCACTGATTCGGTGGAAGTTGGGGATTAGGGAAGGAAAAAGGATTGGGAAGGTGGGATAGGAAGTGCCGCTCTTAGTCTGGTCCCTCACCCCGAGTCTTCCCGGTATGGGTAGCCCTGTCCGGTATAGCCTCGGGGATCACTGAGACACGCAAGCCCCCCACCACGGCAAGGTGGCAGCACAGTCGGGGGGGAACCTAACCTAACCTAACCTAACCTAACCTAACCTAACCTAACCTAACCTAACCTAACCTAACCTAACCTAACCTTTTTTTTTTTTTTTTTTTTTTTTTTTTTTTTTTTTTTTTTTTTTTTTTTTTTTTTTTGACAGGGTGGAAAATCCTTTATGGATTCCCCTCACCATGGGAGTGGTGAGGGGATATGTGGGACTCACCCGCCACCCCCCCTCAGAAGGAGAGGGGGCGGCAAAGCGCAACCCACTAAAAACCACCCTGGCGTACCCTCCTGCCGGCTCGGAGACAACGTGGAACCTGCCGAAGCCTTACCCACGCTGCCTCCCGGCTGCCCCAGCCACTGCCGGGGCTACCCGCGCCTAAGGAGAGAGGGGCCGAGCACGCCTGGTCCCTCTCCCAGACAACCCAGTGGCTAGCCTACGGCGGGCCAGGGACTCCCATCCCCGACCCGCAGCCACTAAGGGTTGAGGCGGGCGGCAAAACGCCGCCGCCTCAACCCCTGCCGTCTGCGCCGGAGCGGATGCGCGTGAGGGGAATCCTCGCGCTCACGCTCCGATGCCTCCTTCTGCGAGATGACACACTCGCAGAAGGAGGCCACCGCCCTCCAGGACCTGTCGCTGCACAGCATTGCAGATACAACGCTGTACAGGGAGAGGTCCCACTGCCCGATAGCCAGTGCCATGTCGGCGCGCTCCGAACTCCAACGGCTGCACACCGCGAGGGTGTGCTGAGCCGTGTCGTCCGGATCGCCGCACTCATGGCACTGCGGGCCGGGCTCCCTTCCAATGTTGTGCAGGTAATGACCGAAGCATCCGTGTCCGGTCAATACCTGCACAAGCCGGTACGATGTCGCGCCGACTGCTCTTCCCAACCAGGTGTCGAACCACGGGAGGATCGCCCCTATGGTACGGACACCATAGGGAGAGTCCTCCAGGTGCGCTCTCCACCTGTCCCGCAGTCGGCGCTCCATCATCCGGCGCGTCCCCTCAACCTCCTCAGGGTCCCGGCGTTCACCCCTAGCCCGGGCCCTGGACCTAACTACGTAGGTCTCAGCCTGCACCTCCGCATCCAACTCCCACGGCGGTGTGCAGGCGAGGAGGCAGGCCGCGGCGTGGGCCACCGTCATATAGGCCCTCACAATTCGGAGGGCCACCACCCGCTGAGGCCTCCGTAGCAGGGCCCGGTTCTTGGCGGACAACTTGTCCGCCCAGATGGGGGCCCCGTACAGAGCCATGCTCCTTGTGACACCGGCATATAGCCGGCGGCACAAGGAGCCCGGCCCACCCACGTTCGGCAGCAATCTGCCCATCGCCGACGCGGCGCCCACAATACGGGGAGCTAACTGTACGAAGTGCTCCCCAAAAGACCAATGTCGGTCCAGGACCAGCCCCAAATATTTGATGTGGGGCCTGATCCGGACCGACTCCCCCCCCAGGGTGAGCGCCGCGCCCGCCGGCAGCCTCCACCCCCGCCCCCCGAAGACAATCGCCTCAGTCTTCGGGAGGGCCACCTTTAGGCCGAGCCGACCGATCCGGTAAATCGTCAGCTCGGCCGCCGCTTCCGCCCGGCACAGCACCTCCCTCATGTCACTCCCGCGAACGGCCACCATAGTGTCATCTGCATAGCAGATGGTGGCCGTCCGCGCGAGCGACTCCCCCCTGATGGCCCAGTCGTACCCCAGGTTCCATAGAAGCGGACCGAGCACGGAACCTTGGGGCACGCCACAGGCCATCTCCGTCGACCCCCTTCGACCGTCCCTCTGCTCATAGAGCACTACCCGATCAGTGAGGTAGTGCTCTATGACACGCCGCAGGTAGGGAGGCACTCGGTGGTAAATGAGCGCCTCCCTTATCACCCCATAGGGGAGGGTGCCAAACGCGTTGGCGATGTCCAATGACACCGCCACTACACCCTCCCCTCTGCTCGACGCGTATTCACAGAAGTCCCTGAGGGACTTCAACGCGTCGAGCGTGGACCGCCCTTCCCGGAACCCGAACTGTCTATCCGAGACGTTCGGGCCGGCGGTCTCCAGGTGCTGCAGGATCCGGGAGGCCAGGATTCGCTCAAACATCTTCCCGGCCTCGTCCAGCAGCACTATGGGGCGATAGGCAGAGGGACAATCATGGGGTCGACCTTCCTTCCGGAGGAGGCAGAGCCTCCCCTCCTTCCACACCCTCGGGAACCGTCCATCCTGCAGGCAGTCGTCCATCAACTGCCTGAGACGGTCCCCGAGGTATTTTAGGGCGATGGGGAGTACCCGGCCCGGTACTCCGTCGGGCCCCGGGGCTTTCTTGCAGCCCCGGAGCCTGTCCACCGCCCTCTCGAACTCGTCATCGCTTACCGGTGCAATGGCGAGTTCGAGTGGGTCCTCCAAGTCCCCCGGTGGCTCGGTCATCACCGGGGGAGTTATCGAGGGGGCTGCCGGAAACAGCCCCTCGACGACCCTCCTCAGGAGGGGGGGCTCCATTGAGTCCATGGGGGGGGCGGTGCGCATCTTGTTGCGCACCACCCTGTACGGCCGCCCCCACGGATCCTTGTCCAGCGTGGCCAAGAATGAGGCATATGCCTCCTCCTTGGCCTTGGCGATCGCCAGAACTAGGGCCCCCTTTGCTTCTCTGAGGGCCCCGTGGAGCCCCTCCTCCTCCTGGTCGGTGTGCCGCCTGCGCCTGCAATGTTGGTAGGCGCGGCGGGCACCGTTACAGGTGGTCCGCAAGGCCGCGATATCTGCGGACCACCAATAAACAAACCTCCGGGCGAACAACCGTTTCGCCCGGGGCATAGACGCTCCGCACACCGCCTGTAGCGATGTGCGGAACATGCGCGCCCTCTCCTCCACTCCGAGGGCGGCGGGTGGGGCAGCACACCATGCCTCCACCATCGCCGCCTCGTCCGCCTTGGCCTTGTCCAACAGGGACAATGACCACTTTGGGAACTCGTCCCCTCCCCCCCTTCGCCCCCCCCTTGGGATGGGTGGCGACTGGCCTGCTCCTGTGGAGACCCTCATTCTGATGTACAGATGATCTGAGAGGGTCTCCACGTCCTCCAGGACGCGCCAATCGGAGAGGCGCGCGGCAATGGCCGGGGTCGCGAACGTGATGTCCACGATGGACCCCCCTTGCCGCCGCACGCACGTGTTGACGCTGCCCTGGTTCATCACCTCTAGGCCTGTCGCCGCCACCCAATCCTCCAACACCGCCCCGCGCACATCCGTTAGGGGGGACCCCCAAGCCGCACTTTTGGCGTTTAGGTCCCCCAGGACGATAGTTTGGCGCGGGGCCGCCCTCCTCGTTACCCCCCCCAGCACCACGAGGAAGGCCTCAAAAGCGGCCAGCGGCCTATTTGGGGAGAAATACACTGCGACGAGTACGATGTCTCCCCATTTGGCCGCCACAAACCCCGGGCCGCTTTCAAGCTTCGTCAGGGGGGGACCGTTCCCCACCGCCGGCACCACCACGGCAACCCCCTCGTCTGGTGACCCCGCCCAGTTGGGCGAGGGAGGGACGAGGTAGGGTTCCGCCAAAACAGCAACGTCGATCGACCACTCCGCCATAGACTGCATGAGCAAGTCCTGTGCTCTGGCGGAGTGGTTGACGTTGGCCTGCAGGAGCTCTAATTGGTGTACTGGCATTAGTGCTCCATGCAGGTCTCCTCTGGGGCCCGGCCGGCGGCGGTCGCTGCGGGGGCGTCCGTGCTAATGGGGGGGCGAGTGCGCTGAGGCCTCGTGTCCTTCCCCTTGGTTTGGGGGGGGAAGCAGTTCCTACCCCCCAATATGTGGTTGGCCGGGAGCTTGGCCTGGTGGCACACTACACACCACGCCGCCTCCCAGCACTCCGTCATTTTGTGCCCCTCCTTGCTGCACCGGAAGCAAAGGTTGCTCCGGTCCGCTTTTGAGGGGCACAGGTCCTTCGAATGGCCGACACCGTAGCACCTGAAGCAGCGCATTGGTGTCGGCCCCACTGCCGTGACCCTGGCGGACGCCCACCCCACCAGGATCCTTCCCGCTTTTTGCAGGTTCACCGCGGCCTGTACGGGGCACTGGATTAGCACGGATCCAGTGCCGTCGTAAAGGGTGCGCACGGCCCCCACCTTCACCTGCTCTACCGAGCACGACCCCGCTGCGGCGACGGCTAGCGCCACCGACTCCTTGGAGGCGGACTCGTCAAGGCCGGCAATTTGAATGCCGGCCATTTTGACGGGGCGACTTATGTCAGCGACGTCGCCCACTATCCCTTGCAGCTTAGCCGCAAGGGTGTCCGCCACCTTGTGGCCATCTTCACCTGGGACCTCGATTAACCGGGACCCATTAACCGAGGTCCTGACCTTCACGTGCTGCAGGCCTACCTCACTGAGGCTAAGGCCATTGATTGCCCTAGCCATAGTGGCCTGCAGCGTGGTGTCGGCCCCCTTTTTGAGGGTGACCAACACTGCCGCCGTCTTCGGGACGGACAGCTTAGCGGGCCTGGGCCCGTGCGCCGTCTTACCGGCCTTCTTGGTTGGGGGAGGGGGGGAGGCCTTGGCCTTGCCCTTCCCTTTCTTCCTTACCACCTCCGACCACGACATCTGCGCGGCTGGAGGTGGCGTTTGGCCCGAGGGGCCGGGTCTCTCGTCCGAGTTCCGTAGGGGCCTCAGTGGCTGGGCAGGCTTTTTAGGCCTGGCGGCCGCCTTCACAGGGGCTACAGGGGCGGGGGCTGGGGCCACCACTTTTTTGGCCGCGGTGGCCTTAGGCCGCCCATCGCCCAGTCTGGCCCTAGCCACGGGCTCTAGGGCTTCAACCGGGGCCGAAGAGGGCCCCGCAACCTTCCTTTGGGGAAGGGGGGCTGCCACGGGCTTGGCAGCTCGCTTTTCGTGCGCCAGTGGGGGGCGGAGGGTTGGCTCCGCCGGGAGGCGCTTATTGACCTCCGCAATCCGGTCCCCGATCATCTTACCGAGGCTGAGGAAGAGATCTCTCTTCATCTCCTCTATTGCCTCGGTAAGTTCGGCGGTACCAAACTGCAGAGGTGCAGCGACTGGGGTGGGAGGTGGAGGGGGGCGAGCCTCCCTCTCGCTGAAGGCAGTGCGGATCGCCTTCAGCTCGGCCGTAACGAGCGCGAGTTGTTCCCGCATCCTTTTATTGTCCGCTTTCAGGATGCGGATCTCCTCGCTCTCGGCCCTGGCCTCCTCCACCTCATCCATGGAGCCCAAGATTGTCCGGCAGGCCCGGTTCATCCGGCCCCATACACTCCCCTTGAGGTTCCCGGATGACTGGGCCGCCTCTAATATGTCCTTCGCCGCCGTTCGGGCGGCATCTATTGGGTCGGTGTAAGTCCGACTTTCCGACATGATCGGGGAGCGCGAAGCGGAACGAGAGCGCTCCGCTCCAGCCGCCTTCACCATCTTACCCCCCCTGGAGCGGAGCTCCGGGTAATCCTTCCTGTAGGACTCCGCGGAGTCCACCACCTCCTCTGGCAGGGGCTCGAAGTCCGGCTCCAGCAAGTATTGCCGGGCCCTCAAACGAGCCGCGGCCAGCCCCGCATAAGCCCCTTTGGGCTTCCCTCCCCGTATGGCCGAGTTGACCTTCGGGGCCTGGGAAGGACGGGGGTCGTCCTCCTCTCCTTCATGTGGCCTTTTGAAGGCCTGGGGGAGTTCCTCATCCACATCGATGAGGTCCTCAGGCTCAGAGTCCGAACTCAGAATAACTCCCCCCCCCCCCCGGGGGAAAGTTCCAATTTTTGGTAGGCGAGGCCATCTCGGCCCCGACTACCTATAACCCAAATTTGGTCCAAATCCGACCGCAGGAACCAAAGTTAGGACCTAACCTAACTTAAAACGGTCAAGTGCGAGTCGGATTTAACATTTTCCATACAAAAGTGACTTTTGCGCCTGAATTGGAAGTTATAGCAATTAGCAACTTTTTTCAGACGCAATTTCACCCACTTCCCGTGGTCGTAGAGCTTTGGAAAAATACTCTAAAAATAGGTCTTGATGAGACCTACAAGCCTATAACCTCCAAAAAATTTTAGGTTATAAGGTTAAAAAGTTATCGTAATTACCAACTCAGGCGCAAAGCTTAAGTTGGTAATCCGAAAAACTCTTACTACCTTGCTCCACAAAATGAACAATAACTTTAACCTAGTGGTTAAAAGGTAAAAAAGTTCAAATAAAATATTTAAAAAATTAAATTTCCTAACTCCCTATAAGCATATAATATTTTACAAACCTTAAAAACTAATTATTATATACACCTAAACACAAAAATGACAAGTAATATTTTTAAAAATTAACAGTAAAAAACGTAATTATCCAAAAATTAAAATTAAGTGACTTACTCTACAAAATTAAATATACAAACTAGCCTATAATAATTCTAACCGATGCCGGTATTCCCGCCCAAAGACTTGGCACGGTAAAATATCAGCAAGTAGGAAATAATTAAAGTAGAAAAATGTAAACAAAGCGATAAAACTACAAATAATTAAAACTAAAAATTTACAGTTTTGCAAAACCAATAATTCCTACAATAAAATTCCAAGAATTACTGGAATTACACCCACAACAAGATCAATTCGTCTGCTATCTTTTAGCCTTGAAAAAGGCTAAAAAAGATAAACAGAAATAAAAAACAAGAGAGGTTGAAAATAAGGTGAAAACGAACAAAAAATTACCAACCGCAAAACGATAAAGTGCAAAAATAAGGAAACTACTGAAGCTAAAGAAGAATTAAAAAGAGCAAAAGAACCAGCGAAAATTATAAGGTTTAAGTTCTGAATATCTCAATAATCCGTCTAGAGCAACCCCAAAATCCACGTCAACCTAACCTAACCTAACCTAACCTAACCTAACCTAACCTAACCTAACCTAACCTAACCTAACCTAACCTTTTTTTTTTTTTTTTTTTTTTTTTTTTGACAGGGTGGAAAATCCTTTATGGATTCCCCTCACCATGGGAGTAGTGAGGGGATATGTGGGACTCACCCGCCACCCCCCCTCAGAAGGAGAGGGGGCGGCAAAGCGCAACCCACTAAAAACCACCCTGGCGTACCCTCCTGCCGGCTCGGAGACAACGTGGAACCTGCCGAAGCCTTACCCACGCTGCCTCCCGGCTGCCCCAGCCACTGCCGGGGCTACCCGCGCCTAAGGAGAGAGGGGCCGAGCACGCCTGGTCCCTCTCCCAGACAACCCAGTGGCTAGCCTACGGCGGGCCAGGGACTCCCATCCCCGACCCGCAGCCACTAAGGGTTGAGGCGGGCGGCAAAACGCCGCCGCCTCAACCCCTGCCGTCTGCGCCGGAGCGGATGCGCGTGAGGGGACTCCTCGCGCTCACGCTCCGATGCCTCCTTCTGCGAGATGACACACTCGCAGAAGGAGGCCACCGCCCTCCAGGACCTGTCGCTGCACAGCATTGCAGACACAACGCTGCACAGGGAGAGGTCCCACTGCCCGATAGCCAGTGCCATGTCGGCGCGCTCCGAACTCCAACGGCTGCACACCGCGAGGGTGTGCTGTGCCGTGTCGTCCGGATCGCCGCACTCATGGCACTGCGGGCCGGGCTCCCTTCCAATGTTGTGCAGGTAATGACCGAAACATCCGTGTCCGGTCAAAACCTGCACAAGCCGGTACGATGTCGCGCCGACTGCTCTTCCTAACCAGGTGTCGAACCACGGGAGGATCGCCCCTATGGTACGGACACCATAGGGAGAGTCCTCCAGGTGCGCTCTCCACCTGTCCCGCAGTCGGCGCTCCATCATACGGCGCGTCCCCTCAACCTCCTCAGGGTCCGGGCGTTCACCCCTAGCCCGGGCCCTGGACCTAACTACGTAGGTCTCAGCCTGCACCTCCGCGTCCAACTCCCACGGCGGTGTGCAGGCGAGGAGGCAGGCCGCGGCGTGGGCCACCGTCATATAGGCCCTCACAATTCGGAGGGCCACCACCCGCTGAGGCCTCCGTAGCAGGGCCCGGTTCTTGGCGGACAACTTGTCCGCCCAGATGGGGGCCCCGTACAGAGCCATGCTCCTTGTGACACCGGCATATAGCCGGCGGCACAAGGAGCCCGGCCCACCCACGTTCGGCAGCAGTCTGCCCATCGCCGACGCGGCGCCAACAATACGGGGAGCTAATTGTACAAAATGCTCCCCAAACGACCAATGTCGGTCCAGGACAAGCCCCAAATATTTGATGTGGGGCCTGATCCGGACCGACTCCCCCCCCAGGGTGAGCGCCGCGCCCGCCGGCAGCCTCCACCCCCGCCCCCCAAAGACAATCGCCTCAGTCTTCGGGAGGGCCACCTTTAGGCCGAGCCGACCGATCCGGTAAATCGTCAGCTCGGCCGCCGCTTCCGCCCGGCAAAGCACCTCCCTCATGTCGCTCCCGCGCACGGCCACCATGGTGTCATCTGCATAGCAGATGGTGGCCGCCCGCGCGAGCGACTCCCCCCTGATGGCCCAGTCGTACCCCAGGTTCCATAAAAGCGGACCGAGCACGGAACCTTGGGGCACGCCACAGGCCATCTCCGTCGACCCCCGTCGACCGTCCCTCTGCTCATAGAGCACTACCCGATCAGTGAGGTAGTGCTCTATGACACGCCGCAGGTAGGGAGGCACTCGGTGGTAAATGAGCGCCTCCCTTATCACCCCATAGGGGAGGGTTCCAAACGCGTTGGCGATGTCCAATGACACCGCCACTACACCCTCCCCTCTGCTCGACGCGTATTCACAGAAGTCCCTGAGGGACTTCAACGCGTCGAGCGTGGACCGCCCTTCCCGGAACCCGAACTGTCTATCAGAGACGTTCGGGCCGGCGGTCTCCAGGTGCTGCAGGATCCGGGAGGCCAGGATTCTCTCAAACATCTTCCCAGCCTCATCCAGCAGCACTATGGGGCGATAGGCAGAGGGACAATCATGGGGTCGACCTTCCTTCCGGAGGAGGCAGAGCCTCCCCTCCTTCCACACCCTCGGGAACCGTCCATCCTGCAGGCAGTCGTCCATCAGCTGCCTGAGACGGTCCCCGAGGTGTTTTAGGGCGATGGGGAGTACCCGGCCCGGTACTCCGTCAGGCCCCGGGGCTTTCTTGCAGCCCCGGAGCCTGTCCACCGCCCTCTCGAACTCGTCATCGCTTACCGGTGCAATGGCGAGTTCGAGTGGGTCCTCCAATTCCCCTGGTGGCTCGGTCATCACCGGGGGAGTTATCGAGGGGGCTGCCGGAAACAGCCCCTCGATGACCCTCCTCAGGAGGGGGGGCTCCAGGGAGTCCATGGGGGGGGCGGTGCGCATCTTGTTGCGCACCACCCTGTACGGCCGCCCCCACGGATCCTTGTCCAGCGTGGCCAAGAAAGAGGCATATGCCTCCTCCTTGGCCTTGGCGATCGCCAGAACTAGGGCCCCCTTGGCTTCTCTGAGGGCCCCGTGGAGCCCCTCCTCCTCCTGGTCGGTGTGCCGCCTGCGCCTACAGTGTTGGTAGGCGCGGCGGGCACCGTTACAGGTGGTCCGCAAGGCCGCGATATCTGCGGACCACCAATACACAAATCTCCGGGCGAACAAACGTTTCGCCCGGGGCATAGACGCTCCGCACACCGCCTGTAGCGATGTGCGGAACATGCGCGCCCTCTCTTCCACTCCGAGGGCGGCGGGTGGGGCAGCACACCATGCCTCCACCATCGCCGCCTCGTCCGCCTTGGCCTTGTCCAACAGGGACAAGGACCACTTTGGGAACTCGTCCCCTCCCCCCCTTCGCCCCCCCCTTGGGATGGGTGGCGACTGGCCTGCTCCTGTGGAGACCCTCATTCTGATGTACAGATGATCTGAGAGGGTCTCCACGTCCTCCAGGACGCGCCAATCGGAAAGGCGTGCGGCAATGGCCGGGGTCGCGAACGTGATGTCCACGATGGACCCCCCTTGCCGCCGCACGCACGTGTTGACGCTGCCCTGGTTCACTACCTCTAGGCCTGTCGCCGCCACCCAATCCTCCAACACCGCCCCGCGCACATCCGTTAGGGGGGACCCCCAAGCCGCACTTTTGGCGTTTAGGTCCCCCAGGACGATAGTTTGGCGCGGGGCCGCCCTCCTCGTTACCCCCCCCAGCACCACGAGGAAGGCCTCAAAAGCGGCCAGCGGCCTATTTGGGGAGAAATACACTGCGACGAGTACGATGTCTCCCCATTTGGCCGCCACAAACCCCGGGCCGCTTTCAAGCTTCGTCAGGGGGGGGCCGTTCCCCACCGCCGGCACCACCACGGCAACCCCCTCGTCTGGTGACCCCGCCCAGTTGGGCGAGGGAGGGACGAGGTAGGGTTCCGCCAACACAGCAACGTCGATCGACCACTCCGCCATAGACTGCATGAGCAAGTCCTGTGCTCTGGCGGAGTGGTTGACGTTGGCCTGCAGGAGCTCTAAGTGGTGTACTGGCATTAGTGCTCCATGCAGGTCTCCTCTGGGGCCCGGCCGGCGGCGGTCGCTGCGGGGGCATCCGTGCTAATGGGGGGGCGAGTGCGCTGAGGCCTCGTGTCCTTCCCCTTGGTTTGGGGGGGGAAACAGTTCCTACCCCCCAATATGTGGTTGGCCGGGAGCTTGGCCTGGTGGCACACTACACACCACGCCGCCTCCCAGCACTCCGTCATTTTGTGCCCCTCCTTGCTGCACCGGAAGCAAAGGTTGCTCCGGTCCGCTTTTGAGGGGCACAGGTCCTTCGAATGGCCGACACCGTAGCACCTAAAGCAGCGCATTGGTGTCGGCCCCACTGCCGTGACCCTGGCGGACGCCCACCCCACCAGGATCCTACCTGCTTTTTGCAGGGCAATCGCGGCCTGCACGGGGCACTGGATAAGCACAGATCCAGTGCCGTCGTAAAGGGTGCGCACGGCCCCCACCTTAACCTGCTCCACCGAGCAGGACCCCGCTGCGGCAACAGCTAGCGCCACCGACTCTTTGGAGGCGGACTCGTCAAGGCCGGCAATCTGAATGCCGGCCATTTTGACGGGGCGACTAATATCGGCAACGTCGCCCACTATCCCCTGCAGCTTAGCCGCAAGGGTGTCCGCCAACTTGTGGCCATCTTCACCTGGGACCTCGATTAACCGGGACCCATTAACCGAGGTCCTGACCTTCACGTGCTGCAGGCCTACCTCACTGAGGCTAAGGCCATTGATTGCCCTAGCCATAGTGGCCTGCAGCGTGGTGTCGGCCCCCTTTTTGAGGGTGACCAACACTGCCGCCGTCTTCGGGACGGACAGCTTAGCGGGCTTGGGCCCGTGCGCCGTCTTACCGGCCTTCTTGGTTGGGGGAGGGGGGGAGGCCTTGGCCTTGCCCTTCCCTTTCTTCCTGACCACCTCCGACCACGACATCTGCGCGGCTGGAGGTGGCGTTTGGCCCGAGGGGCCGGGTCTCTCGTCCGAGTTCCGTAGGGGCCTCAGTGGCTGGACAGGCTTTTTAGGCCTGGCGGCCGCCTTCACAGGGGCTACAGGGGCGGGGGCTGGGGCCGCCACTTTTTTGGCCGCGGTGGCCTTAGGCCGCCCATCGCCCAGTCTGGCCCTAGCCACGGGCTCCAGGGCTTCAACCGGGGCCGAAGAGGGCCCCGCCACCTTCCTTTGGGGAAGGGGGGCTGCAACGGGCTTGGCAGCTCGCTTCTCGTGCGCAAGCGGGGGGCGGAGGGTTGGCTCCGCCGGGAGGCGCTTATTGACCTCCGCAATTCGGTCCCCGATCATCTTCCCGAGGCTGAGGAAGAGGTCCCTCTTCATCTCTTCTATAGCCTCGGTGAGCTCGGCGGTTCCGAACTGCAGAGGTGCAGCTACTGGGGTGGGAGGCGGAGGGGGACGAGCCTCCCTCTCGCTGAAGGCAGTGCGGATCGCCTTCAGCTCGGCCGTAACGAGCGCGAGTTGTTCCCGCATCCTTTTATTGTCCGCTTTCAGGATGCGGATCTCCTCGCTCTCAGCCCTGGCCTCCTCCACCTCATCCATGGAGCCCAATATCGTCGAGCAGGCCCGGTTCATCCGGCCCCATACACTGCCCTTGAGGTTCCCGGAGGACCGGGCCGCCTCTAAAATTTCCTTCGCCGCCGTTCGGGCGGCGTCTATTGGGTCGGCATATGGTCGACCCTCCGTCATGATCGGGGAGCGCGAGGCGGAGCGGGAGCGCTCTGCTCCAACCGCCTTCACCTTCTTACCCCCCCTGGAGCGGAGCTCCGGGTAATCCTTCCTGTAGGACTCCGCGGAGTCCCCCACCTCCTCTGGCTGGGGCTCGAAGTCCGGCTCCAGCAAGTATTGCCGGGCCCTCAGTCGAGCCGCGGCCAGCCCCGCATAAGCCCCCTTGGGCTTCCCCTCCCGTATGGCCGAGTTGACCTTCGGGGCCTGGGAAGGACGGGGATCGTCCTCCTCACCTTCATGTGGCCTTTTGAAGGCCTGGGGGAGTTCCTCATCAACGTCGATGAGGTACTCTTGTTCCGAATCGGAACCGAGGATAATTCCCCCCCCCCCCACCGGAACCTCCCAGTTCTTGGTAGGCGAGGCCATCTTGGCCCCGGCTACCTATGGTCCAAATTTGGCCCAAATCCGACCGCAGGAACCAAAGTTATGACCTAACCTAACTTAAAACGGTCAAGTGCGAGTCGGATTTAAGGTTTCCCATACAAATCCAACTTTTGCGCCTGTTTTGAAAAAAATAGCAATCTGCTAATTTTTCCAGACGCAATTTCACCCACTTCCCGTGGTCCTACAGGGTCCGAAAAATACTTAAAAAATAGGTATTAACAAGAACTACAACGCTATAACCTTTAAAAAATTAAAGGTGAAAGGGTTAAAAAGTTATCGTAATTACCAACTCAAGCGCAAAGCTTAAGTTGGTAATCCGAAAAACTCTGACTACCTTACCTAACAATAAAATTAATAACTTTTGACCCAGTGGTCAAAAGGTTAAAAAGTTAAAACAAAATATTTAAAGAATTAAATTTGCTACCTTCCTATTAGTATACAATATTTTACAAACCTTAAAAACTAAATATTCTATACACTTAAACACAAAAAAGACAAATAATATTTTAGAAAACTTACAGTAAATACCGAGTTTTTCCAAAAATTAATTTTAGATGACTTATTCTACAAAATAAAATATACAAACTAGCCTATAATAATTTTAAAAGTTGCCGCTATCCCCGCCCAAAAACTTGGCACGGTGCGATATCAGAAACTATGAAATAATTAAAATAGAAATATGTAAACAAACCCTACAAACTATGGAAAATTAAAACTAAATATTCACAGTTTGGCAAAGCCAATAATTCCTAGAATAAAATTCAAAAAAATTACCGGAGTTGCACCCACAACAACACCAACTCGTCTGCTATCTTTCAGCCTTGAAAAAGGCTGAAAAAGATAAACAGATATAATTAAATAAGAAGGTTGAAAAAGAGACAAAACTGAACGAAAAATTACCAACCGCAAATAGAAAACAAACAAAAATAAGAAAACTACTGGGGTTACAGAAGAACTGAAAAGAGGAAAAGAATGAGCAAAAATTATAAGGTTTAACTGCAAAATTTCCCAATAATCTGTTCAGGGTAACACCAAAATCCACGTCAACCTAACCTAACCTAACCTAACCTAACCTAACCTAACCTAACCTAACCTAACCTAACCTAACCTAACCTAACCTAACCTAACCTAACCTAACCTAACCTAACCTAACCTAACCTAACCTAACCTTTTTTTTTTTTTTTTTTTTTTTTTTTTTTTTTTTTTTTTTTTTTACGTTGAGAAATCCTCATGGATACCCACCACCGAGGGGAGAAGCGGTGGGTTATGTCGGACTCTTACCGACTAAAACTCAACGGCGTTCCTGCTTGCCACATGTATGCGCTGTATATGTGAGACCGCGAACATTCTTGCACGCACACAGCTGTGGTGGCCCATTTTACTGAGCCCCGTCTTTGTTGTCCTTCTGAGAGGCGCGCGGGAACACGCGCCACGCCATCTCATGCCCTTGTGAGCGATTGACTTCCCCAAATCATTCGCTCAGGCGTTTTACAGGGTGGGAGACTCATTTGTATCCTGATCCCTGGATATCTGATCTACCTGGATGGGCGGCAGATCAACCTGCATGCTACTTCCTCCCACTGTTGCAGGGAGCTGGCTGGCTGGGTTTGCCAACCAGGTAGTCCTTCTTCTCTTGGGTGGGGCAGAGCAAGCCTTGCTACCCAAGATATGCTCTGAAGGTTTGTTGCTCGCAGCGCAAATAGTACAATGCGCCTTTGCTGAGCACTCCACTGCCTTGTGTCCCTTCTCACCGCAGCGGTAGCACAAATCGCTCCTGTCAACTTCAGATTTACACTGCACAGCCACGTGCCCTTTCTCTAAACATCTGAAGCAGCGCATGGGTCTTGGCTCCAGTAGCTTCACGTGAGCCATGATCCATGGCAGCCTCAGTGTGCCAACCTCGCAGATAGTTTTTGCCGCCGAGACGGGGCATCGGACCCAAACATGGCCATTCCTGGACCGGTTACGGACTATCTCTCCGCATTTAATTGCCTCCTGGGCACACCCTCCAGCCTCGTCTACAGCAGCCAGGATTTCTGCCGGGGTGATTGAGTCGTCCAGGCCAGAGACACGGACACTCGCTGTCTTACATGGCCTGGATACTCGGACCAACTCTGGACTGAGCACTTCCGTCAATTTCTTAGCAAGGGCATCAGCCTTGCTGCCACTATCTCCTCCTGGCACCTCGAGCATTCTCGCGCCTGTCACACATACTCGAAAGGTGAGTCGCTCCTCGATCCCAATGTCAGGGAGATTAATTTTCCGTTTGGCCTCTGCGATGGCCTTTGGATAAGTCATACCTTGTGCTTGAGCCTCCGGCTGCAAAGTTAGCACCACAGCGGAAGAAGTCGGCGGGATGAGCTTTCTAGCCTTTTTAACCTTCTTCGCCTTCTTAGGCTTTTTCCCTGCTTGGGAAGCCTGTGCTTGTGACGCCTGTGCCTTCTTGTTGGTTAAATTAAGACCCTTCTTTACTACTTTATTGTAGGGTTCTCTCATCGTCTTTTCCAAAGGTACACTCGGCAGTGGACCTTTGCCTCCTTTATTTTTTGACTTTGGGGCCCGTGTTGTCATCGCAACCTCCGGAAGTGGAGGTTCCGACGCAGGCGGATCCGATGGCAAATCAGGAACCGCAAAGTCATCCACACAGAGAGACAGTCTCCGGTCCGCAGCTAGCGGAGGCCTCATCCGCACTTCTGGGAGCAGCCTTTCCTCAATCCCGTCAAACCGAGCGCTCATCATATTGCCCACCTGGCTCATTATGGAGCGCACCAGCTCGTCGGTGTCTATTGGCATCCTCGGTGGAGAGGTTATTCGAGGTGGCGCTTCCACCACCACGTTTGGTCGTCTCCTGTCTTCCTCCATTTGAGAGCGCAGGTCCGCCAACTCCTTGCGGAGCCCCGCCATCTCCTTCTGTAAGCGTTCGTTGTCCGCCTTCATACGACGCGTCTCGTCGGAGGTGCAGCGAACCATCAGGGAATCACAGGCATCCTTGATATTATCCGCTGCATCTTTCAGAACGCGGACAAACGTTCCCTTTAAATTTTTGGAACTTGTGGCCACCTTATGGATGGCGGCCACACTGTCCGTCACCAGCTTTGTTAGCTCCTCCGTGCTTCCAGCGTCAAAGTTCGACTCAGCAGGCTGAGACGAGACGCTTGGTTTTTCCCGTAAATGGCGGGTTGAAGCGATGAGCTCGGACTCTGCCTCGAGCATCATTCTTTCGCGTTCGGCCTCAACCAACGCCATTTTGGCCTTTGCCAGGCCAACGTACTGTCCAGTTGTTGGGGGACGACCTCGCCCTCTTTTTGCAACCTGCTTTCGCGGCGCGATGTCGTCACCGGTTTCCACATCCACAGCGCGTTTGCGCTTCTGTCCGTTTGGACTGTCATAATCATGTTCCTCCATACTGCTGCTATAATAAGCATCTTCCTCATCCGTCAAATTGTAATTTACTGAATACATTTTTGTTCCCACGATTAGGGCCGATATAAAAAGTACGCCCCCGGGTGACGCCCATTCCGGGGGTAAGGCTAAATACTACAGAGGTCGCCTGGTATCTGTAGGTTTTAACGACTTGGCTGTCGGGTTTTTATAGAGATTTCCTTCTCGCGGGCCGGCCAATGAAGGCAAGCCCTCCGTTCCGGTGTCTCTCAACTACCCCATAACGTCGCCAGATGGGGATCGTTGAAGAGAGACACCAGAGTACGGAGTGCTAGAGGAGTCGACGTGCCTCCTCTAGTTTTGGGCGGTAGTGCTCGACGGCATTGTAAGTGCACGCCGAGCCCGCCCCCTAACCTAACCCATTACCCTCCCCAGTGTGGCGGTGACAAAACAGCTTCTCAACCGAAAAGCTGCTAGTCACCACCCCCCATCCCCCCCTGCCGGATATTCGCCATGGGCTGAAAGAATCCCCCAAAGGAGATAGTCTCAGCCGATGCCCAGGGTGCACCAGCCCAGATGCTGCGTTCTCTCCGGATCGAGATCAAGAGAGACTGCAACACCCAGGCCAACGTGGAGGAATCCGGCCCGCACCCCAACCTAACCTAACCTTTTTTTTTTTTTTTTTTTTTTTTTAACGTTGAGAAATCCTCATGGATACCCACCGCCGGGGGAAAGGCGGTGGGTTATGTCGGACTCTTACCGACTAAAACTCAACGGCGTTCCTGCTTTCCACATGTATGCGCTGTATATGTGAGACCGCGAGCATTCTTGCACGCACACAGCTGTGGTGGCCCATTTTACTAGGCCCCGTCCTTGTTGTCCTTCTGAGAGGCGCGCGGGAACACGCGCCACGCCATCTCAAGCCCTTGTGAGCGACTGACTTCCCCAAATCATTCGCTCAGGCATTTGTCAGGGTGGGAGGCTCATTTGCATCCTGGTCCCTGGGTACCTGATCTACCTGGGTGGGCGGCAGATCAACCTGCATGTTACTTCCTGCCACTGTTGCAGGGAGCTGGCTGGCAGGGTTTGCCAACCAGGTAGTCCTTCTTCTCTTGGGTGGGGCAGAACAAGCCTTGCTACCCAAGATGTGCTCTGAGGGTTTGTTGCTCGCAGCGCAAATAGCACAATGCGCCTTTGCTGAGCACTTCACTGCCTTGTGTCCCTTCTCACCGCAGCGGTAGCACATATCGCTCCTGTCCACCTCAGATCTGCACTGAACAGCTACGTGCCCTTTCTCTAAGCATCTGAAGCAGCGCATGGGTCTTGGCTCCAGTAACTTCACGTGAGCCATGATCCATGGCAGCCTCAGTGTGCCAGCCTCGCAAATAGTTTTAGCCACTGAAACGGGGCATCGGACCCAAACGTGGCCATTCCTGGACCAGTTGCGAACTATTTCTCCGCATTTAATTGCCTCCTGGGCACACCCTCCAGCCTCAGCTACAGCAGCCAGGATTTCTGCCGGGGTGATTGAGTCGTCCAGGCCAGAGACACGGACACTCGCTGTCTTACATGGCCTGGATACTCGGACCAACTCTGGACTGAGCACTTCCGTCAGTTTGTTAGCGAGGGCATCAGCCTTGCTCCCACTATTTTCTCCCGGCACCTCGAGCATTCTCGCACCTGTCACACATACTCGGAAGGTGAGTCGCTCCTCGATCCCAAGGTCAGGGAGATTAATTTTCCGTTTGGCCTCTGCGATGGCCATTGGATAGGTCATACCCTGTGCTTGAGCCTCCGGCTGCAAGGTTAGTACAACAGCGGAAGAAGTCGGCGGGATAAGCTTTCTAGCCTTTTTACCTTTCTTCGGCTTCTTAGGCTTTTTCCTGGCTTGTGAAGCCTGTGCTTGTTGCGCCGGTGCCTGCTTGTTAGCCATATTCTCCTTCAGTCCCTTCTTTAATACCTTGCTATAGGGTTCCCTCATCGACTTTTTCAAAGGTTCACTCGGCAGTGGACCTTTCCCTCCTTTATTATTTGGTTTTGGGGCCCGAGTTATCACCGTAACCTCCGGAAGTCGAGGTTCTGCATCTGAATCCGATGGCAAATCAGGAACCGCAAAATCGTCCACAAATTGAGACAGTCTCCGGTCCGCAGCTAGCGGAGGCCTCATCCGCACTTCTGGGAGCAACCTTTCTTCAATCCCGTCAAACCGGGCGCTCATCATGTTGCCCACCTGGCTCATTATGGAGCGCACCAGCTCGTCGGTATCTATTGGCATTCTCGGTGGTGAGGCTGTTCGAGGCGGCGCTTCGACTACCACGTTTGGCCGTCTCCTGTCTTCCTCCATTTGAGAGCGCAGGTCCGCTAATTCCTTGCGGAGCCCCGCCATCTCCTTCTGTAAGCGATCGTTGTCCGCCTTCATACGACGCGTCTCATCGGAGGTGCAGCGAACCATCAAGGAATCACAGGCGTCCTTGATATTATCCGCTGCATCTTTAAGAACGCGGACAAACGTTCCTTTTAAATTTTTTGAACTTGTAGCCACCTTATGGATGGCAGCCACACTGTCCGTCACCAGCTTTGTTAGCTCTTCCGTGCTTCCAGCGTCAAAGTTCGACTCAGCGGGCTGAGACGAAACGCCAGGTTTTTCTCGTAAGTGGCGGGTTGATGCGATGAGCTCGGACTCTGCCTCGAGCATCATTCGTTCACGTTCAGCTTCAACCAACGCCATTTTGGCCTTTGCCAGGCCAACGTACTGTCCAGTTGTTGGGGGACGACCTCGCCCTCTTTTCGCAACCTGCTTTCGCGGCTCGAGGTCATCACCAGTTTCCACATCCTTAGCGCGTTTGCGCTTCTGTCCATTTGGACTGTCATACTCAAAATCCTCCACACTGCTGCTATAACAAGCATCTTCCTCCTCCGTCAAATTGTAGTTTACTGTATACATTTTTGTTCCCACGATTAGGGCCGATATAAAAAGTACGCCCCCGGGTGACGCCCATTCCGGGGGTAAGGCTAAATACTACAGAGGTCGCCTGGTATCTGTAGGTTTTTACGACTTGGCTGTCGGGTTTTATAGAGTTTTCCATCTCGCGGGCCGGCCAATGAAGGCAAGCCCTCCGTTCTGGTGTCTCTCAACTACCCCATAACGTCGCCAGATGGGGATCGTTGAAGAGAGACACCAGAGTACGGAGTGCTAGAGGAGTCGACGTGCCTCCTCTAGTTTTGGGCGGTAGTGCTCGACGGCATTGTAAGTGCACGCCGAGCCCGCCCCCTAACCTAACCCATTACCCTCCCCAGTGTGGCGGTGACAAAGCAGCTTCTCAACCGAAAAGCCACTAGTCACCACCCCCCACCCCCCCTGCCGGATATTAGCCATAGGCTGAAAGAATCCCCCATAAGGAGAAAGTCTCAGCCGATGCCCAGGGTGCACCAGCCCAGATGCTGCGTTCTCTCCGGATCGAGATCAAGAGAGACTGCAACACCCAGGCCAACGTGGAGGAATCCGGCCCGCACCCCAACCTAACCTAACCTAACCTAACCTAACCTAACCTAACCTAACCTAACCTAACCTAACCTAACCTAACCTAACCTAACCTAACCTTTTTTTTTTTTTTTTTTTTTTTTTTTTTTTTTTTTTTTTTTTTTTTTTTTTTCAGGGTGAAAATGCGTTACGCATGCCCCCCGCCATGGGAGTGACGGGGGGGTATGTGGGACTCACGTCCCCTCCCCTTCTCCGAGTGAGAAGGAGTAGGGGAGTGTACCCACTAAAAACACCCTGGCGTACCCTCATGCCAGTTAGGTTCGACGCCGTGGATCCCGCAATTGCATGCCCACGACGTCTACCGGCTGCCCTAGCCTCTGCTTGGGCTTCCCGCACCAAAGGGGAAGAAGGGCCGAGCACGCGCGGCCCCCCTCCCAGACCGCTTAGTGGCTTTTGAACGGCAGGCAGGGGGCTCCCACCCCCCGCCTGCAGCCACTAGGGGTTAAGTTGAATGGCAAATCGCCGCCGCCTCAACCCCTGCCGTCTGCGCCGGAGCGGGTGCGCAAGAGGAGAATCCTCGCGCTCCCGCTCCGCGGCCTCCTTCTGCGATATAATCGTTTCGCAAAAGGAGGCCACTGCCTCCCAAGACCTCTCGCTGCAGAGCATTGCCGCAACAATGCTGTAGAGCGAGAGGTCCTCCCGCTGTATGGTGAGTGCCATGGCATCGCGTTCTGAGCTCCAACGACTGCACACCTCGAAGGTGTGCTGAGCTGTGTCGTCGGGCTCGCCGCACTCATGGCACTCCGGGGTAGGCTCTCTGCCTATTTTGTGCAGGTAATGGCCAAAACACCCATGTCCGGTCATCACCTGCACAAGCCTGAACGACGTAGCGCCGACTGCCCTCTCCAACCATAGGTCTACCGACGGGAGGATCGCCCCAATGGTACGGATACCGTAATGGGAGTCCTCCAGGTCAGCTTTCCAACGCTCCCTCAGTCGGCGCTCCGTCATTCGGCGCGTCTCCTCTATCTCCTCAGGGTCCGGGCGTTCTCCTCTCGCCCGGGCCCTAGACCTAACCCTGTAGGTCTCCGCCTGCACCTCTGCGTCGAGATCCCAGGGTGGGGTGCAGGCGAGGAGGCAGGCCGCCGCATGGGCCACAGTTACGTAGGCCCTCACCATCCTGAGGGCCACGACTCTCTGTGGCCTCCGCAGGAGGGCTCTGTTGTGGGTGGACAGCTTGTCCGCCCAGATTGGGGCTCCATAGAGGGCCATGCTCCTGGTCACGCCGGCATATAAGCGGCGGCATAAGGAGCCTGGTCCACCCACATTGGGCAAAAGCCGGCCCAGCGCCGAGGCGGCGCCCACTATTCGGGGAGCAAGTCTCACGAAGTGCTCCTTGAAATTCCACTTGCGGTCCAGCACGAGCCCCAGATATTTAAGATGGGGCTTTATCTGGACCGCTTCCCCCCAGACGGTGAGCGCCGCGCCCGCCGGCAGCCGCCACCCCCACCCCCCGAAGACTATGCCCTCGGTCTTCGGGAGGGCCACCTTGAGGCCGAGCCGTTCAATGCGATCGATCGCCAGCTCGGCCGCCACCTCCGCCATCCTGGAGGTCTCCCTCAAGTTGCTTCCGCGCGCAGCCACCATCGTGTCGTCCGCGTAACAGATGGTGAGTGTGCGCGGAAGCAGTTCCCCCCGTATGGCCCAGTCGTACCCCAGGTTCCAAAGAAGTGGACCGAGTACGGAACCCTGGGGCACACCGCAGGCCATTCTTCGTTCCCCCCGTCGACCCTCCTTGCCCTCATAGAGCACTACCCTCTCGGTAAGGTAGTGCTCTATGACCCGCCGTAGGTATTGAGGCACTTCATGATACCGAAGTGCCTCGCTTATCACCTCGTAGGGGAGGGTGCCGAAGGCGTTCGCGATGTCTAGAGACACCGCCACGACACCCTCTCCCCTGCCCGACGCGTCTTCGCAGAAATCCCTCAAGGACTTTAACGCGTCGAGCGTGGACCGCCCCTCTCGGAACCCGAACTGGTTGTCCGAGACGTTCGGGCCGGTGGTCTCCAGGTGCTGCAGGATTCGGGAGGCCAGGACTCGTTCGTACATTTTACCGGCCTCATCCAGCAGCACGATGGGGCGGTATGCGGACGGACAATCGGGGGGTCGACCCTCTTTTTGGAGGAGGCACAGCCTCCCCTCCTTCCAGACCCTCGGGAACCTTCCCTCCCTCAAGCAGTCATCCATGATCTGCCTGAGGCGGCTCCCGAGGTGTTTTAAGGCTAGGTGGAGGACGCGACCCGGAACGCCATCCGGCCCTGGGGCCTTTTTACAACCCCGGAGTCGGTCCACCACCCTCTCGAACTCGTCATCGCTGATCGTCGGTACGATGACGAGTTCAGCCTCCGGCTCCTCCACGGGCTCGGCCATCGATGGCGGCACGATCGAAGGGGCTTCAGGGAAAAGCCCCTCGATGACTCTCTCCAGCAGGGCGGGCTCAAGGGAGTCCATGGGGGGGGCGGTGCGCATCTTGTTTCGTACCACCCTGTATGGTCGCCCCCATGGGTCCCTATCCAGAGTGGCCAAGAACGAGACGTGTCCTTCGTCCTTGGCCTTCGCGATGGCAATATTGAGGGCCCTCTTAGCCGCCTTGAGGGCCCTGTGCAGCCCCTCTTCCTCTTGCGGTGTGTGCCGCCTGCGCCTACAGTGCTGGTAGGCGTGGCGGGCACTGTTGCTGGTGATCCGCAGGGCCGCAATCTCCGCGGACCACCAGTACACCCTCTTGCGGGTAAAAAGGCGCCTCGACCGGGGCATAGCCGCATCGCACACCCCTTGCAGTGCGATGCGGAACCGGGTCGCCCTTTCCTCGACACCGAGGGCGGCGGGTGGAGCAGTGCACCAAGCCTCCACCATCGCCGCCTCGTCCGCCATGGCCCTGTCCAAGAGGGACAGGGACCATTTTGGGAAGCCTCCTCTTCCCCTGCTTGCCCTCCCCCCGGGAATGGGCGGTGGCTGGACCCCTCCTGTGGAGACCCTCATCCTAATATAAAGGTGATCGGACAGGGTCTCCACGTCTTCCAGGACACGCCAATCTTCCACGCGCGCGGCTATAGCAGTGGTCGCAAACGTCACGTCCACGACCGAACCCCCCTGCCGCCGCACGCATGTGTTTATGGAGCCCTGGTTCAGGACCTGGAGTCCTGTTGCCACCGCCCAATCTGTGAGCACCACCCCGCGTGGGTCCGTGATGGGGGAGCCCCATGCCGAGCTCTTGGCATTGAGGTCCCCCAGAACCATCACCTGTTTTGGGGCAGCCCTCCTGACTACCCCTCCCAGAACCCCCAGGAATTGCTCGAAAGCATGCAGCGGCCTATTGGGGGAGAAGTATACTGCCACCAGTACGGTGTAACTCCCCCACTCGGCCGCCGCAAACCCCGAGCCAACCTCGATCCTCGACAAGGGAGGGAAGTCCCCAACCGCCGGCACCACGATAGCCACCATTTCGTCAGACGACCCTACCCAATTAGGTAGGGGAGGGACGAAATAGGGCTCGGAGACAACCGCCACGCCAATTGTCCACTCCGCCATGGTCTGCATGAGCAGATCCTGAGCTCTGGCGGAGTGGTTGGCGTTCACCTGCAGGACCTCTAAATGTTGGTGTGCTGACATTTAGTGGTCCATGCGGTTGTCCTCTTCAAGCCGGTCAACGGCTTCCTCTGTGCGGGGGGCCGGCTGGGGACGACGGGGGGGTCGCGTCCTCAGGTCCTTGCCTCGGGTTTCTGGGGGGAAACAACTACCTCCCCCCATGGAGTGGTCAGCTGGGAGTTTGGCATGGGCGCACACCACGCACCATGCTTTCTCTGACCAGCACTCCTTCGCCATGTGCCCCTCCCTGCTGCATCGGTGGCAGGTCTTCGACCGATCAATGCAGGAGGGGCACGTCTCCCTCGTGTGACCAACACCCATACATTTGAAGCACCTCATGGGTGTTGGTCCGATCCTAATGATCCTAGCAGACGCCCACCCGACCTGGATCCGCCCCTTTTCCACGAGGGTTTTGGCCACCCGCACTGGGCACTGGATCAAAACAGATCCAGTGCCGTCATACAGGGGGCGAATGACCCCAACCCTGATTTGGGCCTGATCGCAGGTCCCCGCATTGGCGACGGCCAGCGCCACGGACTCCTTCGTCGCCGACTCGTCAAGGCCGGCGATCTGGAGCCCGACCTTCTTGATGGCGCGGCTGATGTCCGCCACGTCGCCGACAACGTCCTTCAGCTTCGCCGCGAGCTTGTCAGCCTTGTCCTCTTGGTCCTCTCCGGGGACCTCAATTATGCGGGCCCCCGTCATCGAGGACCTCACCTTCACGTGCTGCAGGCCTACCTCCTCCAAACTCAGGGCGTTAATTGCTCTGGCCATGGTGGCCTGCAGCGTGGTGGTGGTTGCGGCCTCCTTTCTCAGCGAAACCACCACTGCCGCCGTCCGTGGAAGGACCAGTGCCTTCACTTTTGGCCTCGCCTTCTTCCTCTTGGGAGGTGCTTGGGGCGTTTTTGTCGCGGGGTTGGGTTGGGCCTTCGCCTTGCCCTTCCCTTTGCCCTTCCTCTTAACCACCTCCACCCAGGTTTCGTTTGGCGGATTCGGTGTCTGGGTCGAGGGGCCTGGTCCTCTTTTGGCCGAATCAGCGGCTCTCGGAGCAGCTCGCGGGGCCGGGACTGGGGTTTGGTGAGCGGGAGCCACCTTTTTGGCCTTTGTGGCCTTGACCTTTTGTGGCCTCCCGTCCCCCAGTCTTGCTCCATTCTCGTCTTGGGTGTTCCTCGCCCTAGGGGCTGGCGAAGCCGTTCTCGCTTTGGGAGGGGCCGGCACTGCTGGCCCTCCGATCCTCCTATCAGCCGCCAATGGGGGTCGGAGAATCGGCTCAGTTGGTAATCGCCTGTTCACCTCCTCAAGGCGGGCATTGATCATGCCCCCCAGGGAGACGAACAGGTCGCGCTTCAGCTCCTCCATAGCTTCCGCCAGGTCCGTGGCAGCAAATTGCTGCGGTGGGGGAGCGGGAGGCGCCGGGGTCTCACGCTCCGAGAACGCGGTGCGCAGCGCCTTCAACTCCGCCAAGCAGTGAGTGAGTTGCTCCCGCATCCTCTTGTTGTCTGCTTTGAGGATGCGGATCTCCTCACTCTCCGTCTTGGTGGCCTCCACGTCGTCCATCGACTGGATTATAGTCCTGCAGGCCCGGTTCATCAGGCCCCACACATCTCCTTTGAGATTGCCTGATCTCCGGGCCCCCTCTAATATGTCTCTCGCGGCCTCTCGGGTAGCCTCAATCGGATCTGAGGAGCGCAATAGCTCCGTTCGGCTTACCCGGCGCGAGGGGGAGGAAGGTGATAGCGACCGCGGTCGCGCCTTTTCTCCCTTTTTCAGTCCATTCGACCCCTTCCGCTCAGTCCCCCTTGTAGGACGCGGCTCAGGGAAGTCCCTCCGGTATCCTGCGGCAGTGTCCGCCTCGTCCAAGAACATGTAAGGGTCCGGTTCATGGAGCCTGGCCCTTGCCGCAGCTAATCCCGCACAATGCGGAGTCTTCCTCCCGCGGCTTTGAAGCGGTGAAGGGTCGCGGTACGCAACGACCGCGTCTGCCTCCGCTTCAGAGTCCCGGGGCTCGTGGAATCTCAGGATGGTCTTACCTGAAGATCCACGGCTCTTCCCCCTCCGGGCAGTGTTGATTTTCGGCTTTATAGCCGGCCCGGCCAACAATTCGTCCTCTCCGGTGTGTGCTCTTTTGACAGGTGCAGGCATATGCACTGATGGAAGAGACGAGTCAGAGAGTCCTGCCTCCAACCTCATCTCCTCCAACAGATCCCTGTCCTTGAGCCTTGCCATCTCTAACATGTGCTCATTTTCCTCATCAGTGTCCATTTGTTCGTTGCTTTGGTCGTGTTCACGAAGACCAGCACTTGAGTGCTGGCCTACGAAGTAGTTCGTGCTCCCCCCAGAATACGTGGAGCGGCCCGTGTCCGTAGACACGGGGAGGGATTCTCCCGTTAGGGTACCCTCCTGGGGTAGTTTGTTTTTAGAACTACCTGACATCATCATACGTTGGCTGCGTTTAACGCCCTGCACCAAAGGCCATAATTGGTTTTTTAAAGAGGTTGTCTCCTCGCGGCCCTACGAAACGGCCCTCGCCCCGGACGCCTACGGGTCCGGATTGCGAGTTGACCGACGGAAGCCGAAGCAAACCGCCGCTCATTACCCTCAAACGCTCTCTTTTGGGGAGAATTTAATTCCCCGGGCCTGCGCTGGCCCTTAAAAGTGGGTATCCCGCCACTGGTTCGGTGTGCCGCTCTTAGTCTGGTCCCTCACCCCGAGTCTTCCCGGTATGGGTAGCCCTGTCCGGTATAGCCTCGGGGATCACTGAGACACGCAAGCCCCCCCACCACGGCAAGGTGGCAGCACAGTCGGGGGGGAACCTAACCTAACCTAACCTAACCTAACCTAACCTTTTTTTTTTTTTTTTTTTTTTTTTTTTGTCAGGGTGGAAAATCCTTTATGGATTCCCCTCACCATGGGAGTGGTGAGGGGATATGTGGGACTCACCCGCCACCCCCCCTCAGAATGAGAGGGGGCGGCAAAGCGCAACCCACTAAAAACCACCCTGGCGTACCCTCCTGCCGGATCGGAGACAACGTGTTACCTGCCTAAGCATCCCCACGTTGCCTCCCGGCTGCCCCAGCCACTGCCGGGGCTACCCGCGCCTAAGGAGAGAGGGGCCGAGCACGCCTGGTCCCTCTCCCAGACAACCCAGTGACTATACAACGGCGGGTGGGGGACTCCCATCCCCCGCCCGCAGCCACTAAGGGTTGAGGCGGGCGGCAAAACGCCGCCGCCTCACCCCCTGCCGTCTGCGCCGGAGCGGATGCGCGTGAGGGGAATCCTCGCGCTCACGCTCCGAGGCCTCCTTCTGCGAGATGACACATTCGCAGAAGGAGGCCACAGCCCTCCAGGACCTGTCGCTGCACAGCATTGCAGACACAACGCCGTGCAGGGAGAGGTCCCACTGCCCGATGGCCAGTGCCATGTCGGCGCGCTCCGAACTCCACCGGCTGCACACCGCGAGGGTGTGCTGAGCCGTGTCGTCCGGATCGCCGCACTCATGGCACTGCGGGCCGGGCTCCCTCCCGATTTTGTGCAGGTAATGACCGAAGCACCCATGTCCGGTCAATACCTGCACAAGCCGGTACGATGTCGCGCCGACCGCTCTCCCCAACCAGGTTTCAAACGACGGGAGGATCGCCCCCATGGTCCGAACACCATAGCGAGCGTCCCCCAGGTTGGTTTTCCACCTGTCCCGCAGTCGGCGCGCCATCATCCGGCGCGTCCCCTCAACCTCCTCAGGGTCCGGGCGCTCACCCCGCGCCCGGGCCCTGGACCTAATCATGTAGGTCTCTGCCTGCACCTCTGCGTCCAACTCCCAGGGCGGGGTGCAGGCGAGGAGGCAGGCCGCGGCGTGGGCCACCGTTATATAGGCCCTCACAATTCGGAGGGCCACCACCCGCTGAGGCCTCCGTAGCAGGGCCCGGTTCTTGGCGGACAACTTGTCCGCCCAGATGGGGGCCCCGTACAGAGCCATGCTCCTCGTGACACCAGCATATAGCCGGCGGCACAAGGAGCCCGGCCCACCCACGTTCGGCAGCAGTCTGCCTATCGCCGACGCGGCGCCCACAATACGGGGAGCTAATTGTATAAAATGCTCCCCAAACGACCAATGTCGGTCCAAGACAAGCCCCAAATACTTTATATGGGGCCTGATCCGGACCGACTCCCCCCCCAGGGTGAGCGCCGCGCCCGCCGGCAGCCTCCAACCCCGCCCCCCGAAGACAATCGCCTCAGTCTTCGGGAGGGCCACCTTTAGGCCGAGCCGACCGATCCGGTAAATCGTCAGCTCGGCCGCCGCTTCCGCCCGGCAAAGCACCTCCCTCATGTCACTCCCGCGCACGGCCACCATGGTGTCATCTGCATAGCAGATGGTGGCCGCCCGCGGGAGCAACTCCCCCCTGATGGCCCAGTCGTACCCCAGGTTCCATAAGAGTGGACCGAGCACGGAACCTTGGGGTACACCACAGGCCATCGCCGTCGACCCCCGTCGACCGTCCGTCTGCTCATAGAGCACTACCCGTTCGGAAAGGTAGTGCTCCATGACACGCCGCAGGTAGGGAGGCACTCGGTGGTATATGAGTGCCTCCCTTATCACCCCATAGGGGAGGGTGCCAAACGCGTTGGCAATGTCCAACGACACCGCCACGACACCCTCCCCCCTGCTCGACGCGTACTCACAGAAGTCCCTGAGGGACTTCAGCGCGTCGAGCGTGGACCGCCCCTCCCTGAATCCGAACTGTCTGTTGGAGACGTTCGGGCCGGCGGTCTCTAGGTGCTGCTGGATTCTGGAGGCCAGGATTCTCTCGAACATCTTCCCGGCCTCATCCAGCAGCACTATGGGGCGATATGCAGACGGACTGTCTGGGGGTCGACCCTCCTTCCGGAGGAGGCAAAGCCTCCCCTCCTTCCATACCCTCGGGAACCGACCCTCCCTCAGGCAGTCATCCATCAGCTGCCTGAGTCGGTCCCCGAGGTGCTTTAGAGCGATGGGGAGCACACGGCCCGGTACTCCGTCGGGCCCCGGGGCTTTCTTGCAGCCCCGGAGCCTGTCCACCGCTCTCTCGAACTCGTCATCGCTTACCGGTGCGATGGCGAGTTCGAGTGGGTCCTCCGAGTCCCCCGGTGGCTCGGTCATCAGCGGGGGAGTTATCGAGGGGGCTTCGGGGAAAAGCCCCTCGATGACCCTTCTTAGGAGGGGGGGCTCCAGGGAGTCCATGGGGGGGGCAGTGCGCATCTTGTTGCGCACCACCCTGTACGGCCGCCCCCACGGATCCCGGTCCAATGAGGCCAAGAACGACGCGTATGCGTCATCCTTGGCCCTGGAAATTGCCAGGACAAGGGCCCCCTTGGCTTCTTTGAGGGCCCTGTGAAGCCCCTCCTCCTCCTCTTCTGTGTGCCGCCTACGCCGGCAGTGCTGCCAGGCGTGGCGGGCACCGTCACAGGTGGTCCGCAGGGCTGCAATTTCTGCGGACCACCAATACACCCTCTTCCGGGCGAACAGCCTTTTCGCCCGGGGCATGGACGCTCCGCACACCGCCTGCAGCGATGTGCGGAACTGGCGCGCCCTCTCCTCCACTCCTACGGCGGCGGGTGGGGCAGCACACCATGCCTCCACCATCGCCGCCTCGTCCGCCTTGGCCCTGTCTAAAAGGGACAGGGACCACTTGGGGAACTCCTCCCCTCCCCCCCTACGCCCCCCCTGCGGGATGGGTGGCAGTTGGCCTGCTCCTGTGGAGACCCTCACTCTGATATATAGATGGTCAGAGAGGGTCTCCACATCTTCCAGGACGCGCCAATCTGTGAGGCGTGCGGCAATGGCAGGGGTCGCAAATGTGACGTCCACGATGGACCCCCCCTGCCGCCGCACGCATGTATTGGCGCTGCCCCGGTTGACCACTTCCAGGCCTGTTGCCGCAACCCAATCCCGCAACTCTGCCCCGCGCACGTCCGTTACGGGGGATCCCCAAGCCGCACTTTTTGCGTTGAGGTCCCCCAGGACGATAATTTGGCGCGGGGCCGCCCTTCTCGTAACCCCCCCCAACACAACGAGGAAAGCCTCGAAAGCGGCCAGCGGCCTATTGGGGGAGAAGTACACCGCAACGAGTACGGTGTCGTTCCCCCATCTGGCCGCCACAAACCCCGGGCCGCTTTCGAGCTTCGTCAGGGGGGGACTACTTCCCACCGCCGGCACTACCACGGCAACCCCCTCGTCCGTCGACCCCGCCCAATTGGGCAAGGAAGGGACGAGGTAGGGTTCCGCCAATACTGCAACGTCAATCGACCACTCCGCCATAGACTGCATGAGCAAGTCCTGTGCTCTGGCGGAGTGGTTGACGTTGGCCTGCAGGAGCTCCAAATGGTGTGCTGACATTTAGAGCTCCATGCAGGTCTCTTCGGGGGCCCGGGCGGCGGCGGTCGCTGCGGGGGTATCTACTTCCGGGGTGGGGCGGAGGCGCTGAGGCCTTGTGTCCCGCGGCCTGGTATGGGGGGGAAAACATTTCCTACCCCCCAGGAAGTGATTGGCCGGGAGTTTAGCCTGGTGGCATACTGCGCACCACGCCGCCTCCCAGCACTCCTTCATCTTGTGCCCCTCCTTACTGCACCGGAAGCAGAGATTGCTCCGGTCGCTTTTGGAGGGGCACAGGTCCCGCGAGTGGCCGACACCGTAACAGCGGAAGCACCGCATCGGTGTCGGCCCAACCGCCGTGACCCTGGCGGAGGCCCAGCCCACCAGGATCCGACCCGCCTTCTGTAGGGCCACCGCGGCCTGGACGGGGCACTGGATCAGCACCGATCCAGTGCCATCGTAGAGGGTCCGCACGGCCCCCACCCTGACCTGCTCCGGTGAGCAGGCCCCCGCTGCGGAGACGGCCAGCGCCACCGTCTCCTTAGTGGCGGACTCGTCAAGGCCGGCAATCTGGATGCCGGCCATTTTGACGGGGCGACTCACATCCGCCACGTCGCCCACTATCCCCTGCAGCTTCGCTGCAAGGGTGTCCGCCACTTTACTCCCGTCCTCCCCAGGGACCTCGATGACCCTGGACCCCGTCATCGAGGTCCTGACCCGTACGTGTTGCAGGCCCACCTCGCTAAGGCTAAGGCCATTAATGGCCCTAGCCATGGTGGCCTGCAACGTGGTGGTGGCCCCCTTCTTTAAGGTGACCACCACCGCCGCCGTCTTGGGGACGGCCAGCTTGACGGGCCTGGGCCCGTGCGCTACCTTCCCGGCCTTCTTGGTCGGGGGAGGGGGGGAGGCCTTGGCCTTGCCCTTCCCCTTCTTCCTCACCACCTCCGACCACGACATCTGCGCGGGCGGAGGTGGCATACGGCCCGAGGGGCCGGGTTCTCCCTCCGAAGGCCGAATGGCTCTCGGGGCCGGGGCAGCCTTAGCGGGTTTGGCGGCCGATCTCCTAGGGGCCGGAACAGGGGCGGGGGCTGGCGCCTTTGCAACCTTGGCCGCCTTAGCCTTCGGCCGTCCGTCTCCCAACCTGGCCCTGGCAACTGGCTCCAGGTCTGCAACCGGGGCCGGGGAAGGCCTAACAACCTGTGGCTGTGAGGGGCCAGCCACAGGCTTGGCGGCCCTCTTTTCGTGCGCCAGGGGGGGGCGGAGGACGGGTTCCGGCGGGAGGCGCCTGCTGACCTCCTCAATCCGGTCACTCACCATTCGACCGAGGCTAAGGAAGAGGTCACGTTTCATGACCTCTATCGCCTCGGTCAATTCGGCGGTGCCGAACTGAAGGGCAGCAGCAACAGGGGCGGGCGCGGCCGGGACCTCCCTCTCACTGAAGGCCGTTCGAAGGGCCTTCAGCTCGGCCGAGTTTAGGGCGAGTTGCTCCCGCATCCTCTTGTTATCCGCCTTAAGGATGCGGATCTCCTCGCCCTCGGACTTGGCCGCCTCGACCTCGTCCATACTGCCTAAAATTCTGCGGCAGGCCCGGTTCATACGCCCCCACACATCCCCCTTAAGGTTCCCGGATAACCGGGCCGCCTCTAAAATCTCCCGTGCAGCCTGCCGGGTGGCGTCTATAGGGTCAACCTCAAGTTGACCCTCCAGACCGCCACGACTCACAGACAGCACGGGGGAACGTGAAGCCGAGCGGGACCGCTCAGGTACGACCCTCCTCCCCCTTTTATCCCCCTTCGACCGGAGCTCGGGATAATCCCTCCGGTATTCGGTCGTGGGGTCCACCAACTCTTCGACCTGGGGCACGAACTCGGGCTCCAAAAGGTACTGCCGAGCCCTGATTCTGGCCGCAGCCAGCCCCGAATAAGCCCCCTTGGGCTTCCCCCTTACGGCCGAGTTTATCTTCGGCCCTAGCGGAGGACGAGGATCATCCTCCTCGTCCTCGTGGACCCTCTTAGTCGCCAGCGGGGCATCGAGGTCGACGTCGATGATGTCGTCTTCGGAGTCTAATCCCGACATCTCGTCCCCCCCCGGCGAAAACGCCCAGTCTTTGTGCCTGACACTTATTATAGGCACCCGCGTCCCTTCCTCTTCAGTGTGGCCCTGAGAAGAGCCGTTTTGAGTTTGGTCCTGAAAAGGACCTTTTTTGTTGTTTTTTTTTTGTTCTTCCATACTTATTCCCACGAGTGGGGCCGATATAAGAGGTACGCCCCCGGGTGACGCCCATTCCGGGGGTAAGGCTATGTACAGCAGAGGTCGCCTGGTATCTGCTGGTTTTAACGACTTGGCTGTCGGGTTTTAAAGAGTTTTCCTTCTCGCGGGCCGGCCAATTAAGGCAAGCCCTCCGTTCTGGTGTCTCTCAACTACCCCATAACGCCGCCAGATGGGGATCGTTGAAGAGAGACACCAGGTACGGGATGCTAGAGGAGTCGACGTGCCTCCTCTAGTTTTGGGCGGTTAGTGCTCGACGGCATTGTAAGTGCACGCCGAGCCCGCCCAGGAAATGGGAAGGGATAGGTAGTGGGAAGGAAACTGAGGATTGGGAAGGTGGGAATGGGAAGGAAGGTGCTGCTCTTAGTCTGGACCCTCACCCCGAGACTTTCCGGTATGGGTAGCCCTGTCCGGTATAGCGTCGGGGATCACTGAGCCACGCAAGCCCCCCCACCACGGCAAGGTGGCAGCACATTCGGGGGGGAACCTAACCTAACCTAACCTTTTTTTTTTTTTTTTTTTTTTTTTTTTTTTTTTTTTTTTTTTTTTTTTTTTTTCAGGGTGAAAATGCGTTACGCATGCCCCCCGCCATGGGAGTGACGGGGGGGTATGTGGGACTCACGTCCCCTCCCCTTCTCCGACTGAGAAGGAGTAGGGGAGTGTACCCACTAAAAACACCCTGGCGTACCCTCATGCCAGTTAGGTTCGACGCCGTGGATCCCGCAATTGCATGCCCACGACGTCTACCGGCTGCCCTAGCCTCTGCTTGGGCTTCCCGCACCAAAGGGGAGAGGGGCCGAGCACGCGCGGTCCCCCTCCCAGACCGCTTAGTGGCTTTTGAACAGCAGGCGGGGGGCTCCCACCCCCTGCCTGCAGCCACTAGGGGTTAAGTTGGGTGGCAAACCGCCGCCGCCTCAACCCCTGCCGTCTGCGCCGGAGCGGGTGCGCAAGAGGAGAATCCTCGCGCTCCCGCTCCGCGGCCTCCTTCTGCGATATAATCGTTTCGCAAAAGGAGGCCACTGCCTCCCAAGACCTCTCGCTGCAGAGCATTGCCCCCACAATGCTGTAGAGCGAGAGGTCCTCCCGCTGTATGGTGAGTGCCATGGCATCGCGTTCTGAGCTCCAACGACTGCACACCTCGAAGGTGTGCTGAGCTGTGTCGTCGGGCTCGCCGCACTCATGGCACTCCGGGGTAGGCTCTCTGCCTATTTTGTGCAGGTAATGGCCAAAACACCCATGTCCGGTCATCACCTGCACAAGCCTGAACGACGTAGCGCCGCCTGCCCTCTCCAACCATAGGTCCACCGACGGGAGGATCGCCCCAATGGTACGGATACCGTAATGGGAGTCCTCCAGGTCGGCTTTCCATCGCTCCCGCAGTCGGCGCTCCGTCATTCGGCGCGTCTCCTCTACCTCCTCAGGGTCCGGGCGTTCTCCTCTCGCCCGGGCCCTAGACCTAACCCTGTAGGTTTCCGCCTGCACCTCTGCGTCCAGGTCCCAGGGCGGGGTGCAGGCGAGGAGGCAGGCCGCCGCATGGGCCACAGTTACGTAGGCCCTCACCATCCTGAGGGCCACTACTCTCTGTGGCCTCCGTAGGAGGGCTCTGTTGAGGGTGGACAGCTTGTCCGCCCAGATTGGGGCCCCATAGAGGGCCATGCTCCTGGTCACGCCGGCATATAAACGGCGGCATAAGGAGCCTGGCCCACCCACATTGGGCAAAAGCCGGCCCAGCGCCGAGGCGGCGCCCACTATTCGGGGAGCAAGTCTCTCAAAGTGCTCCTTGAAGTTCCACTTGCGGTCCAGTACGAGCCCCAGATACTTAAGATGGGGCTTTATCTGGACCGCTTCCCCCCAGACGGTGAGCGCCGCGTTCGCCGGCAGCCGCCACCCTCGCCCTCCGAAGACTATGCCCTCGGTCTTTGGGAGGGCCACCTTGAGGCCGAGCCGTTCAATGCGATCAATTGCCAGCTCGGCCGCCACCTCCGCCATCCTGGAGGTCTCCCTCAAGTTGCTTCCGCGCGCAGCCACCATCGTGTCGTCCGCGTAACAGATGGTAAGTGTGCGCGGAAGCAGTTCCCCCCGTATGGCCCAGTCGTACCCCAGGTTCCAAAGAAGTGGACCGAGTACGGAACCCTGGGGCACACCGCAGGCCATTCTTCGTTCCCCCCGTCGACCCTCCTTGCTCTCATAGAGCACTACCCTCTCGGTAAGGTAGTGCCCTATGACCCGCCGTAGGTAGTGAGGCACTTCATGATACCGAAGTGCCTCACTGATCACCTCATAGGGGAGGGTGCCGAAGGCGTTCGCGATATCTAGAGACACCGCCACGACACCCTCTCCCCTGCCCGACGCGTCTTCGCAGAAGTCCCTTAAGGACTTTAGCGCGTCGAGCGTGGACCGCCCCTCTCGGAACCCGAACTGGTTGTCC
Source organism: Acleris laterana (assembly GCA_963966035.1). Lineage (NCBI taxonomy): Eukaryota > Metazoa > Arthropoda > Insecta > Lepidoptera > Tortricidae > Acleris > Acleris laterana. The sequence goes on from CAWYPN010000456.1 coordinate 80,674, forward strand.
GAGACGTTCGGGCCGGCGGTCTCCAGGTGCTGCAGGATTCTGGAGGCCAGGACTCGTTCGTACATTTTCGCGGCCTCATCCAGCAGCACGATGGGGCGGTATGCGGACGGGCAATCGGGGGGTCGACCCTCTTTTTGGAGGAGGCACAGCCTCCCCTCCTTCCAGACCCTCGGGAACCTTCCCTCCCTCAGGCAGTCATCCATGATCTGCCTGAGGCGGCTCCCGAGGTGTTTCAAGGCTAGGTGGAGGACGCGACCAGGAACGCCATCCGGGCCCGGGGCCTTTTTACAGCCGCGGAGTCGGTCCACCACCCTCTCGAACTCGTCATCGCTGATCGGTGCGATGACGAGTTCAGCCTCCGGCTCCTCCACGGGCTCAGCCATCGATGGCGGCACGATCGAAGGGGCTTCAGGGAAAAGCCCCTCGATGACTGTCTGCAGTAGGGCGGGCTCAAGGGAATCGATGGGGGGGGCGGTGCGCATCTTGTTGCGCACCACCCTGTAGGGCCGCCCCCATGGGTCTCTATCTAGAGTGGCCAAGAACGAGACGTGTCCCTCGTCCTTGGCCTTCGCGATGGCGATGTTAAGGGCCCTTTTGGCCGCCTTGAGGGCCCTGTGCAGCCCCTCTTCCTCCTGCGGTGTGTGCCGCCTGCGCCTACAGTGCTGGTAGGCGTGGCGGGCGCTGTTGCTGGTGATCTGCAGGGCCGCAATCTCCGCGGACCACCAGTACACCCTCTTGCGGGCAAAAAGGCGCCTCGACCGGGGCATAGCCGCATCGCACACCCCCTGCAGTGCGATGCGGAACCGGGTCGCCCTTTCTTCGACACCAAGGGCGGCGGGTGGAGCAGTGCACCAAGCCTCCACCATCGCCGCCTCGTCCGCCATGGCCCTGTCCAAGAGGGACAGGGACCATTTTGGGAACCCTCCTCTTCCCCTGTTAGCCCTCCCCCCGGGAATGGGCGGTGGCTGGACCCCTCCTGTGGAGACCCTCATCCTAATATACAGGTGATCGGACAGGGTCTCCACGTCTTCCAGGACGCGCCAATCTTCCACGCGCGCGGCTATGGCAGTGGTCGCGAACGTCACGTCCACGACCGAACCCCCCTGCCACCGCACGCATGTGTTTATGCCGCCCTGGTTCAGGACCTGCAATCCTGTTGCCACCGCCCAATCCGTGAGAACCGCCCCACGCGGGTCCGTGATGGGGGAACCCCATGCCGAGCTCTTGGCATTGAGGTCCCCCAGGACCATCACCTGTTTTGGGGCAGCCCTCCTGACTACCCCTCCCAGGACCCCCAGGAACTGCTCGAAAGCATGCAGCGGCCTATTGGGGGAGAAGTATACTGCCACCAGTACGGTGTCACTCCCCCACTCGGCCGCCGCAAACCCCGAGCCGACCTCGATCCTCGACAGGGGAGGGAAGTCCCCAACCGCCGGCACAACGATAGCCACCATTTCGTCAGATGCACCTACCCAATTAGGTTGGGGGGGGACGAAATAGGGCTCGGAGACAACCGCCACACCAATTGTCCACTCCGCCATGGTCTGCATGAGCAGATCCTGAGCTCTGGCGGAGTGGTTGGCGTTCACCTGCAGGACCTCTAAATGTCGGTGTGCTGACATTTAGTGGTCCATGCGGTTGTCCTCTTCAAGCCGGCCGGCGGCTTCCTCTGTGCGGGGGGCAGGCTGGGGACGACGGGGGGGTCGCGTCCTCAGGTCCTTGCCTCTGGTTTCTGGGGGGAAACAACTACCTCCCCCCATGGAGTGGTCAGCTGGGAGTTTGGCATGGGCGCACACCACGCACCATGCTTTCTCTGACCAGCACTCCTTCGCCATGTGCCCCTCCCTACTGCATCGGTGGCAGGTCTTCGACCGATCAATGCAGGAGGGGCACGTCTCCCTCGTGTGACCAACACCCATACATTTGAAGCACCTCATGGGTGTTGGTCCGATCCTAATGATCCTAGCAGACGCCCACCCGACCTGGATCCGCCCCTTTTCCACGAGGGTTTTGGCCACCCGCACTGGGCACTGGATCAAAACAGATCCAGTGCCGTCATACAGGGGGCGAATGACCCCAACCCTGATTTGGGCCTGATCGCAGGTCCCCGCATTGGCGACGGCCAGCGCCACGGACTCCTTCGTCGCCGACTCGTCAAGGCCGGCGATCTGGAGCCCGACCTTCTTGATGGCGCGGCTGATGTCCGCCACGTCGCCGACAACGTCCTTCAGCTTCGCCGCGAGCTTGTCAGCCTTGTCCTCTTGGTCCTCTCCGGGGACCTCAATTATGCGGGCCCCCGTCATCGAGGACCTCACCTTCACGTGCTGCAGGCCTACCTCCTCCAAACTCAGGGCGTTAATTGCTCTGGCCATGGTGGCCTGCAGCGTGGTGGTGGTTGCGGCCTCCTTTCTCAGTGAAACCACCACTGCCGCCGTCCGTGGAAGGACCAGTGCCTTCACTTTTGGCCTCGCCTTCTTCCTCTTGGGAGGTGCTTGGGGCGTTTTTGTCGCGGGGTTGGGTTGGGCCTTCGCCTTGCCCTTCCCTTTGCCCTTCCTCTTAACCACCTCCACCCAGGTTTCGTTTGGCGGATTCGGTGTCTGGGTCAAGGGGCCTGGTCCTCTTTTGGCCGAATCAGCGGCTCTCGGAGCAGCTCGCGGGGCCGGGACTGGGGTTTGGTGAGCGGGAGCCACCTTTTTGGCCTTTGTGGCCTTGACCTTTTGCGGCCTCCCGTCCCCCAGTCTTGCTCCAGTCTCCTCTTGGTTGTTCCTCGCCCTAGGGGCTGGCGAAGCCGTTCTTGCTTTGGGAGGGGCCGGGCTTGCTGGCCCTCCGATCCTCCTATCAGCCGCCAATGGGGGTCGGAGAATCGGCTCAGGTGGTAATCGCCTGTTCACCTCCTCAAGGCGGGCATTGATCATGCCCCCCAAGGAGACGAACAGGTCGCGCTTCAGCTCCTCCATAGCTTCCGCCAGGTCCGTGGCAGCAAATTGCTGCGGTGGGGGAGCGGGAGGCGCCGGGGTCTCACGCTCCGAGAACGCGGTGCGCAGCGCCTTCAACTCCGCCAAGCAGTGAGTGAGTTGCTCCCGCATCCTCTTGTTGTCTGCTTTGAGGATGCGGATCTCCTCACTCTCCGTCTTGGTGGCCTCCACGTCGTCCATCGACTGGATTATAGTCCTGCAGGCCCGGTTCATCAGGCCCCACACATCTCCTTTGAGATTGCCTGATCTCCGGGCCCCCTCTAATATATCTCTCGCGGCCTCTCGGGTAGCCTCAATCGGATCTGAGGAGCGCAATAGCTCCGTTCGGCTTACCCGGCGCGAGGGGGAGGAAGGTGATAGCGACCGCGGTCGCGCCTTTTCTCCCTTTTTCAGTCCATTCGACCCCTTCCGCTCAGTCCCCCTTGTAGGACGCGGCTCAGGGAAGTCCCTCCGGTATCCTGCGGCAGTGTCCGCCTCGTCCAAGAACTTGTAAGGGTCCGGTTCATGGAGCCTGGCCCTTGCCGCAGCTAATCCCGCACAATGCGGATCCTTCCTCCCGCGGCTTTGAAGCGGCGAAAGGTCACGGTGCGTAACGACCGCGTCCGCCTCCGCTTCAGAGTCCCGGGGCTCGTGGAATCTCAGGATGGTCTTACCTGTAGATCCACGGCTCTTTCCTCTCCGGGCGGTGTTGATTTTCGGCTTTATAGCCGGCCCGGCCAAAACTTCGTCTTCTCCAGTGTGTGGCCTCTTCACAGGTACAGAGATGTGCACTGATGGAAGAGACGAGTCAGAGAGTCCTGCCTCATACCTCATCTCCTCCAACAGATCCCTGTCCTTGATCCTCGCCATTTCGAGCATGTGCTCATTCTCTTCATCGGTGTCCATTTGTTCGTTGCTTTGGTCGTGTTCACGAAGACCAGCACTTGAGTGCTGGCCTACGAAGTAGTTCGTGCTCCCCCCAGAATACGTGGAGCGGCCCGTGTCCGTAGACACGGGGAGGGATTCTCCTGTTAAGGTACCCTCCTGGGGTAGTTTGTTTTTAGAACTACCTGACATCATCATACGTTGGCTGCGTTTAACGCCCTGCACCAAAGGCCATAATTGGTTTTTTAAAGAGGTTGTCTCCTCGCGGCCCTACGAAACGGCCCTCGCCCCGGACGCCTACGGGTCCGGATTGCGAGTTGACCGACGGAAGCCGAAGCAAACCGCCGCTCATTACCCTCAAACGCGCTCTTTTGGGGAGAATTTAATTCCCCGGGCCTGCGCTGGCCCTTAAAAGTGGGTATCCCGCCACTGGTTCGGTGTGCCGCTCTTAGTCTGGTCCCTCACCCCGAGTCTTCCCGGTATGGGTAGCCCTGTCCGGTATAGCCTCGGGGATCACTGAGACACGCAAGCCCCCCCACCACGGCAAGGTGGCAGCACAGTCGGGGGGGACATAACCTAACCTAACCTAACCTAACCTAACCTAACCTTTTTTTTTTTTTTTTTTTTTTTTTTTTTTTTTTTTTTTTTTGACGGAGTGGAAATGCGCTACGCATCATCCCCCCGGCCTAGGGTTGGCCATGCTAAAGGGGGGGGTATGACGGACTCTCTCCTCCCTCCACTCTCGCACGAGAGTAGAGGGAGCAGCCTACCGTCTAAAACCACTCCGGCGTTTACCTCCACTGCTGTTTTCGGGAGCACCATGGGCTGCACGAGGATGCTACCATCGGGCGCCCCCCAGCCTTCCCAGCCTATGCCGGGGTACCCGCGCTTAAGGTGGGAGAGATCGGCAAACGCTGCGACCTCTCCCCCAGACGTGTGTAGGACCGTGCAATGTGGGCCCCTAACCCACTGATCCTACGAGGGGTTCAGGCTGGCAGCGTACTGCAAGCGCCTTCGCCCCGTCCGTCTGCGCCGGAGCGGGTGTGCGTTGACATTGTCTTCGCGTTCCCGCTCCGCCACCTCCTTCTGCGAGATGACACTCTCACAGAAGGAGGATACCGCCTTCCACGATCTGTCACTGCGCAGCATGGCCGAGACTACGCTGCGCAGCGAGAGATCGGAGACACCAATCCCAGCAGCCATAGTGCGGCGCTCCGGATCCCACCTAGTACACACGGCGAAGGTGTGCTGGACCGTGTCATCAGGATCGCCGCACTCGTGGCAGATCGGACTCGGCTCCCTTTTAATCTTGTGCAAGTAATGACCGAAACACCCATGTCCGGTCATTACCTGCACAAGTCGGTACGTCAGCGTGCCGTGCGCCCTCTCGACCCAGTGGTCAAGTGACGGGAGGAGTGCCCCTATAGTGTAAGTGCCATAGGGGGAGTCCCCCAGGTCACTTTTCCACCGGTCTCTCATTCGTCTCTCGGCCATCCGCCGAGTCCTCTCCACCACTTCAGGGTCCGGGCGCTCGTTTCTGGCCCTGGCCTCTGCCCTCACTTTGTATACCTCGGCCTGCACCTGAGCATCCAGCTCCCACGGTGGAGTGCAGGCCAAGATACACGCCGCCGCATGTGCCACGGTCATATAGGCTCTTACCATACGGAGGGCCATGACCCTTTGGGGCCTCCGGAGGAAGGCGACATTCTTGGCCGACAGCTTGCTAGCCCATATTGGCGCTCCGTACAGCGCCATGCTGCGGACAACGCCCGCAAAAAGTCGTCGGCATGGCGCTTTTGGTCCCCCCACGTTTGGCAGTAATCGGCTAAGGGCCGATGCGGCACCCACCACCCGGGGAGCAAGTTGCCGGAAGTGCTCCCCGAATTCCCACCTGCGGTCCAGGACTAGGCCAAGGTACTTTATAGTGGCCTTAATCTGGACCGCTTCTTCCGCAATCTGGATTGTTGCGCCACTGTGCGGGCGCCATCTCCTCCCCCCGAAGATGATTGCGTCGGTCTTCGGGAGAGCCACCTGCAAACCAAGCAGCCTTATGCGGTTTACGATGAGGTCAGCCGCTACCGACGCACTCCGGAGCGTCTCATTTAGCTCCGTGCCCCGCACCGCCACCATTGTATCGTCCGCATAACAAATAGTGGCCATGCGGGGAAGCTGGTCTCCTCGGATCGCCCAGTCGAATCCGATGTTCCACAACAGGGGTCCAAGCACGGACCCCTGTGGAACACCGCATGACATTTCACGAGCGACCCGCCGACCCCCGCAGTCGTAGAGCACTACCCTGTCGGTAAGGTAGTGCTCCACAATCCTCCGAAGGTACGCTGGTACCCTGTGATACCGGAGGGCCTCTCTTATAACTGAGAAGGGGAGGGAACCAAATGCATTCGCGATATCAAGCGACACCGCCACCACCCCCTCTCCCCTTTCCTTCGCGTACTCACAAAAGTTCCGAAGGGACCAGACGGCGTCCACTGTGCATCGTCCCTCCCGGAACCCAAACTGCCGGTCACTAATATTTGGCCCTTTGATCTCCATGTGCTTGACGATACGACAGGACAGAATGCGCTCTAGCATTTTGCCAGTCTCGTCAAGCAGGACGATAGGGCGGTGACCAGCAGGGGAGTCATGTGGCCGTCCCTCCTTCCGCAGTAACACCAAGCGCCCCTCCTTCCAGCATCTTGGAAACCTCCCCTCTCTGAGGCAGTCGTCGAAGAGGTCCCTCAAGCGTCCTCCAAGGTGTTTTAGAACTAAGGGCATGATCCTCCCCGGGACTCCGTCCGGCCCTGGCGCCTTCTTGCCAGACCGGAGGCGGTTAACGACCCACTCCATCTCGTCGTCCGTGACCAGGGGAACAATTTCTGGGTGGCCGGTTTCCCGCAGGGGGCCCCCCATGCACGGCGCAAGGAAGTCCGGGGCTGCTGGGAAGAGGCCTTCCACTATCCGTGTGAGGAGTTCCGGTTCTAGGGCGTCCATGGGGGGGGGCGTGCTTGAGTTTGTTCCTTACCAAGCGGTACGGTCGCCCCCACGGATCCCTGTCGAGCGCAGCCAGAAACTCCTCACTCGCCTCGTCTTTCCCCCTCGCAATGGCAACCCCCAGGGCCTCCTTTGCCTCCCTGAGCTCACTGTGGAAGAGCTCCTCTTCCTCAGGCAGGTGACGTCTTCGCCTGCAGCGGGTGTAGGCACGTCGGGCGGCGTTACTGGCGGATCGGAGGGCAGCTATCTCCTCCGACCACCAGTAAACCTGTTTCTTAGCAGGCAGTCGTCGCACCCGGGGCATAGCCGCGTCGCACACCGACATCAGTGCGACCCGAAATTGAGCTGCCCGCTCCTCCACTCCCAAGGTGACCGGTGGGGGCGCACACCACGCCTCCACCATGGCCGCCTCTTCCGCCATTCCCCGGTCGAGGCGGGCCAGGGTCCACCTTGGGAAAGCCCCTCCTCTTCCTCTCCCGGTCCGCCCTCTCGGGCTGGGCGGCGGCACCCCCGGCGAGGTGCTGACCCTCATCCGAATGTATAGGTGGTCAGAGAGGGTCTCTACTTCCTCCAGGACACGCCAGTCTGTGATACGTGCGGCGATGGTGGGGGTCGCAAACGAAACGTCCACGATCGAGCCCCCATTCCACCGCACACACGTATTGGCGTTGCCCCGGTTAAGCACCTCGAGCCCCATTGCCGCCACCCAGTCCTCTAGGGCCACCCCTCTCGGGTCCGTGATGGGGGAACCCCACGCGGAGCTCTTGGCGTTGAGGTCTCCCATCACCAACACTGGTGCCGGCGCCGCCCCTCCGACGACCCTCCCCAGCCCCACCAGGAAGGCTTCAAACTCCCGCAGTGGCCTGGTTGGGGAGAAGTACACTGCCACGAAGACAGTATCTCCCCGTTTGGCCACCGCGAAACCCGGACCTCTAGCCATTCCCGATAGGGGAGGGAGGTCATCCACTGCCGGCACCACAATGGCAACCGAGCCATCCGTCGCCCCGACCCAGTTGGGCTGGGGGGGGACAAAGTACGGCTCAGCCACCACCACCACACCAATTCCCCACTCCGCCATGACCTGCATGAGCAGGTCTTGAGCGCGGGCGGAGTGGTTGGTGTTCACCTGAAGGGCCTCCAAATACTGGTGTGGTGGCATTTAGTGGTCCATCAGGTTACCGCCATCGTTGGCCGCCTCGGCGGTGCTTCTTGTGGGGGGGGCAGCTGTTCGGCCTCCCGCAGCGGTTCTGCCACTGGTATGGGGCGGGGCACAGGACCGCCCTCCCATGACGTGGTCTGCCGGGCGCTTTGCACGATGGCAGACGTCGCAGAAGGGCTGGCACTGGCAACCTGCCCTCTTGTGGCCCGTCTGGCTGCATCGATAGCACAGGTCAGTACGGTCGACCTGCGAGGGACAGAGAGCCCTGCTGTGCCCAACGCCCTGGCACCGGTAGCACCGCATGGGCCTTCGCTCCAGGATGACCACACTGGCAGACGACCATCCCACCAGCAGTCGTCCTGATGCCGCCAGTGTGTTGGCCACCGTCACCGGTACCTTCACACTGGCCGTTCCGGATCCATCGAATCGTATACGGATGGTGCCAACCTTAATCTGGGTGGGGGAGCACCCAGTTTTGGTTGCAATAGCAACCGCTATGTCATCTGGGCAGATGGTCTCATCCAGACCTCCCACCCTTATCTCCGCCATCTTAACAGGCCGGTAAACTGTGGCGTCGTCTCCCACCAGCCCGCTGATTCGTTCGCAAAGCGCGTCCGCTGCCGCAGCTCCGTTCTCACCTGGGACCTCAATGAGGCGGGCCCCGGTCTGTGTTCTGCGGACGCGGACGTGCTCCAAACCCACCTCCGCCAGTGCAAAGGACTTCATCGCCTTGGCCATGACGCTGGCGTAAGTGGCCTCACTCCCTTCCTTGACTGCCACTACCACCGCAGCTGTAGAAGGGGTTGGCAGCCTACTCGGGCCCGGTGCGGGCCTATTGCTCCTTGCTACTTGTGGTGGAGGAGCTGGTTTCTTACCCTTCTTTTTTCTCCTTACCACAGTCGCCCAGGAATCCGCGGTGGTAGGCGGTGCTTCCTGCTCTACTTCCACAGCCGGGGCAATATTGCGGATCGGAGGAGAGGCGACCGACGCTTGTGCTTTCTTCTTTTTCTCCCGGCGTGCCTTACGGGCCGACTTGATGGGGATAGCCGCCTTTGCTGAAAGGGGTGCTCCAGCAGAGGGGGCCGCCTTGGCCGAGGGAGCCAACTTGGTGGTGGACGTTGGCCTAGTTGGAGGAGTCGGCCTGGCAGACGGAGCCGCAAGTTGAGGCCCGGATGACTGCTCGTCCCTCCTGCGATCCGCCGCCAGCGGGGGACGAACGATAGGCGATGCGGGGAGAAGGGCCCGGACTTCCCCAATCCGGACGTTAACCATTTCCCCAATTGATAGGAAGAGGTCCCGCTTCAGGTCTTCTCTCAACTCCAGCATTGCATTCCCCAAGATTTCCGGTAACCCTGCCTCAGAGGGAGGACCCTGTGACTGCTTGTTTCTTTCGGAGAATGCAGTCCTCAGCGCCCTCAGCTCAGCCTGCATGAGGGCAAGCTGCTCCCTCATGCGCTTGTTGTCCGCCCGAAGTGCTCGAACCTCTTCGTCCCCCCTTCCACCGAGGACGTCTGCGGCTTCCAGGATATCTTCACATGCCTGGTTCATGCGACCCCAGACGTCCCGCGCGATCTAATCTACAGGTCACGACATCTATTGGGACCAAACGTATTCTCGATTAAAACTTATTGAAACCACGATATAACTTTTG